>JACATO010001703.1:0-96662 GCA_018389105.1 Nautilus pompilius | reverse complement strand
AATACTCCGAAATGTCTGTTAAAGAACATGTCTGGTGAGTTACATCGTGTGCCTGCCTCCAGTAAGTCCTGTTACTAACGCCTGGAGATTGCACCTGTTCTTTGAAAAGATCTAACGAATACCATGTCTCTAATGTCGTCAGTCCATGGTCAGGAGTTGAGATTGGAGAATCTGGGTATGGACCGAAATCCAGCAGACTAGAAAGGGAAGCAAATCGGTGTTCGTCGAAGGACATCTCGATGTCTGCTAGACACACTGCCATTTTAAAAGCGCATCTACTCTCTTGCTACAAGAAACCATACTGAGATTCCGTTCTCGTATTCTTCAGGAGAATGGTGCTTCAGAGCGACCATGGCCTGAAAAAGGATTCGGGGCATTCAGCTTTAGACCTGGGTTCCCCGAAGCTCTGATATACAAGAAAATATGTGTTCACTTGTTCCTTACTGACAAAGAGCAAGCCTACCCATGCGACGTTGAATATGAAATTAAAAAAAGAGTAAACGCCAAGTCGTGAAGTACCCACCTGATGAGTTCTGAGCAACATTTTAGCAACAATCACCAAAAAAAGAGAGAGAGAGAGAGGGCGTGGCCATATTTTCTACGGACACTGTAGTGGCAGTAGTTTATTTCTCAACGCCTTTGAAGCGTCCTTCATCATAGTCTCTTAGGCACTCAGTTATATTATTATTATTATTATACTAATAATAGTAATAAACTGATTCTTACGATATGAAACCTAAACTGTATATAATTTTTTTGACATCAAAAGTTATTTTCCTTCTTGGTCAGTTTACACCATGCACGCAGAAAATTAAACGCTAACTCAAAACAAGCTCATAGAAAATGAATGGAATTCTGAGCATCAATAAAACTGAGTTAAAACTTTAACTTTTGATTTATGTGTCGTTATAACTTTGAAAAATAAAGAACTAAAAAAAAAAGAACTATTTCGCTTTACAGTTGTTTTTTTAAAATATATTTATATACGGGACCGTTTAGAAAAGATGGTAGAGTTTATTGTGCGTTTTAAAAAAAAGAGTTCTTACAAGAAAGGTAATCATTACTTTAGGGAATTTTAGAAATCCAAACGATAATAAAAGGGATTGCTTTTTATGATCGCAAACGCAATAAATCCTAAATTACAAACCTACAAACTAGAAGTTTGTTTTTAAATTTAAAGCATAAAACATTTCTCTTTCTATTTTTAAGTAAATAAAACAAAATAACTGCCTTTTTATGTTTGACCAACTGTGTCCACACACAGTTTAAATGTTTACTGGCCATAACTGACCAATAACATAGGTCCTAGACAAGTAAATTGAAACGATATTGTAGACTCAGCACTTCTGCCACCCCAGTACGGCAACAAAGCAAACGTGGCGATGGAATTTGTAGAAGTAAAGAGCTTCCAGAGAACATTCCAAGAAGATTCTCACCTAAGCTCAAGTTTGCCAAATCCACTGCAGTATGAAGATCTAGGTGAAGTTGGTGTTCATGTGGTTCACCCGAGTAAAGTATACTCTCGTGCAACTGTCGCTTCAGCGTGACCGAGTCGGCGATCGACTGGCAGCTGTCTATGGTCGCTGCTAGGTGTATCGATCGAGTGAGCCTGTTTCGATTTGTTGAAACGCTAACTGTAAAATTATCCGTGGAGCCGTCTGACTCATTGTTGGAAAATTTATACGAGTGAGAGAGAGAGAAGGAGAGAGAGAGAGGAGGAGAGAGAGAGAGAGAGAGAGAGAGAGAGAGAGAGAGAGCGAGAGAGCAGAGAGAGAGAGAGGGAGAGAGAGAAGCAGCGAGAGAGAGCAGGAGATGAAAAGAGAATAGGCGATAGAGATAGATAGAGAGAGAGAGATGAATGAAAAGACGATGAGAGAGAGAGAGGAGAGACGAGAGCGAGAGAGACGAGAGAGAGAGAGAGAGGAGAGAGAGGGCGAGCAGAGAGGCCGAGACCGGGCGGGGAGAGAGAGAGAGCGAGAGAAGAGAGCGAAGAGAGAGCGAGAGAGAGAGAGCGAGAGAGAGAGAGAGGAGAGGGCGGCGGGCAGCGGAGGGAGCGCGAGAGAGAGAGGAGAGAGAAGAGAGGAGCGAGCGCGAGCGAGCGAGAGGATGCGCTGAGCATGAGGAGAGAGAGAATCCGCATTCCTCGTTTGAAGCAGTCGTTAAAAGTTTCATTTAGAAAGTCATTCTTTTCTTATCCACACCCTGGACGCCACAGACCCGGACAAATAACTGATGATACCATCCTATATTTCAAATACACACCACTTTATTGGCGAACCTAGTTATCTGACCGTTAAAAATACACACATATAAATCAAGCATCTACTTTGTCACACAGAACACTTCCATCACAATCGTTTCTGTTATACTTGTTGAATTATTTTATTTGCAAGTTCACAGCTACACCGCCATCGTAAAGTTTCCATCTGAAATCTTCTATTTTTTTATGTATTTTGAACTTTCACATTAATCTTACTTTATATTTGCCTTTTGGGAATTTCTTTTAAGTAGTATTTTTCCTGTTTACAAAAAAAACAATTCTTAAATGTTAAAGGTACAAATATCTAGTTAACGAATAATAGTCTCTGGCGCATACAGGTTAAAAATAGGTGTTTGATCAAATTGGAATCTTTTACTATTTATAATGACAGTTGATCGATCAAGTGATCGATCCGTTTTTAACATCTTTTACATTTCTATTTCTTTAAATATTTTATAGCGTTGGATTGTTTAGGTTAGCATTATATTTTGATATTAAATTCAAATTATTAATGAAAGGTTTCCGGTTATTTGTCTCGCAACTGGAACACGTGTCAGCTTTACTTTTGCCCTTTTGTGATTTCTCTGCTTCTCTTCCTATCATTTCCACCATAATTTATTTTCAAGTTTTCTTATGGATGTCTCTGTAACTTCTATGTACTTTGCAATTTTTTTCCCCCTATTTTTCCAAAAAAATGCTTTTCCAGTTTCCTCGCAGTTTGAATTGCTTTGCTTTGGCAAACATTTTTATTCCGTTTCCATTTATAGTTGCGATATAAAATTATTGACATCTTTGAACTTTTAAAACGTCAAAGTTATTCATAAAATTAGTTTATCTTCTTTTCATATTTTATTGTTTCAGTTTTAACTAATTTTTTTTTATTTCTTAAATATCCAGTGCTATTTGAAAATCTCACAGTTGTAGCTATCGTATATATATCACCGATATTTCCATGTTTTTTTATTCTCAGGGACCGCCGAGATTAAAGAATCTATCAAACGTTCCTAATTTACCTCTTTTTTTTTTGCGGTAGAGTTTCTAGAAAATGAAAAGAAGCCATAAATTCACACTATTTCTTTCCCACAAGAGTTCTCTTTCTATAGATGAGTCTCACGGACATTCCTTACGCGGAGTAATCCCAGATAGCCTTTGAACACGTGACTTCCTAAATATTGTTAATGATGTTTTCGCATCATTCCGCCTTGTAAAAGAATTATGAATAAACGAACAGCTTCGATCTATTAATCACCAAGATTACTTACCGTCCACCTTATTTCTCATAGACTGGAGAAAAAAATTTTGTGAATTGTTTGAATAATTTGGTGCTGCGTTGCAATTTAACGTCTTTAAGCTAGAGAGCGGAGGAGAAGCACGGCTGTACATGCGGACGCATATAGACGAGACTAAATTGTAGCGACTACTGACTGGCCGAGACGACGCCTGGCTTATAAAGGCATCAAAAGATCCGGGTGGCTAGCCAAGCACAGTGTTTTTAATATAAAGCTTGTGGAATGTGGATGCTTATTTTTTTTTGCCAAAAAAAGTGAAAAGCATCTTGTTATGCGGAATGATACTATCGACGTGTTCTGCGGAGTAATGACTTTTCCCCACGCTCCGTTGGTATCTTCCCCTTTGTGTCGTCTCGTATATATTTCTGCCGGTGTACCGTCGTGAAGTGAACATCTTTATCATTAATAGGTTTATGACCTCCACTCTGAAAACCGATGCATAACAAAGGCGCCGAAAATATCTTTGATGACTGGCGGTTCGAATTCGCGATATACGTAACAAAAAAGAGGGGCTTTGATTTTATGTCTACAAGATCTCTGGCTATCGAATCACTGTATAAACATTAGCATTATTAACTGTAGCGATTTTGCATTAATTAAAAAAAATACCCTAGGAAAGGAATGTAGGAGGAAGCTTTTGATGACTACGACAATAACAGTTCTCCTGTTCTAGACTTGTATAGGTTCGAGGTCACTGCATCTCCATCTACTGGACTTTTAATTCTTCTTCCGAGGAAATCAAATGCATTGCTTTGGTTATGCGCCATGTCCAGTTATTCCATAAAACTGTTGCTCGGTAGATTTAGGTAAAAAAAAATTAAGTTAGGGTTTACAGCCGGTGTCGATCGACACCAGTTAGAAACCGGGAGCAAAAAGCGAAACACGGTTCCAGGTTTGCAATCACAGCAGCAGATGATAACTACTGGACGTCATGGCTAATAGCTAGACACGACGAAATCGCGTTTGTTCATCAAACTCTGGGAAGTGCTTTGGTATCCTTCCGATTTCTCAACGTACCTTGCGCCTATACTTCGTGCGCCACTCTCTATACACACGCAGTCTTTCTTGGTTAACTATTTTTGAAGCTTTTAATCGAAAAAAAAAATGCGTTTCCAACCATGTCTCGTCACGTGACTCAAAAGACTCGAGTGTACGACAAAAGAGTTCACCCCCATCCTCCCAGTTTGATAATTGACCCTGTTCAAACCGTCATCTTGTTTGGTTCTCGCACGAACACTCGGGCAAAATTGGTTTTAATCGGCAAGCGATCATCGGCCGAATGGCAGGCTATTACACTTTCACCTGGTTGGCTCTGCTGTTACGTTAACGTGTCCTGCCTCCTAATCATCATCTCCGCATCACCTTCTGAAGGCGCGTTTTCTCGCGGTTCGACATCGCCCACTTTCGTTCCTCCATTACGTGTTGTATCCTGGCGTTTGATCTGCCCTCAACGCGGAACACATTACTTCCGTCTTGTCTTCTGAACGGCAGAGATGGATACTGATGCTCCATCACAGCGAGTGGTTTCAAATCGCAATAATCGTCTTTATCCCGCCCCCCCCCACTCAGGGCTGGTACAGCGAGCGAGGAGACCTGCCCGTCTCCGTCGATTGCAGAAGGAAAACTTTCCCAAATGGTGCTGGGTGTATTTTTTTTCGGCTGGGCAGCCATTCTTTAATTTTCCTGATGCACGGACCGAAGTTTTGCCATCCCCAAAACTCGGCTGGCTTCTCCTAATCGCCGACCATAAGTCGAATGATCTCCCATGGGCCTGGTTATGTTTTAAATCGTTTTGGTCAAATCAGAAAGAATGAAGCATTAGCTTTGGCAGCAAAGACGTTCTTTAATAATTATCGCGAGTACACCCGAGCGCCAAAAACATAAACCTCTGGTGAACGGGAAGTTTTTGATGGTTTTGGGGGGATCAATCGCGCGGGCGTTGATATGAATTTTAAGGGCAGTTAATAAATTAAGAATTCTGCTGTTTTTCAAATATACATAAGCGATCCCATAACTCTCTTGTCAAGAAAACCAGAAACATGCCGTGTTATTTAGGGCTTTCGTTTGTAAGTGCGAGGCGTTCTGACGTCACTTTTTGTGGAATGCCACTCCAAGAGCGGTACAATAGGAGATCGCGGTCTCCTCGAGAATATTTCCCTTCTCATGTATCTCCCATAGTTACATCACGAATGGTGGCGATGCTATGCGTAAGATCAGTATAGACTGGACTTCAACGTATCTTTGTCTTTTAAATAATAATAATAATAATACATCAGCTGAGTTCTCTTCTGAACAGGTTGGAAAGTAAGTCTACGGAATAGTGCGAATGTTTTGCACATTTACCCGAATTACTGAATCCTTGTTTGCCTTTAGAGGGAAAAACTAACTTAAGAATTGATCGTTTCGTTTTCTACCCAAACAATTTAGAAAGAAAACCGCTACGGTTTAAACAGCAACACATCGTGCTCTCCATCCCGACGAAACGGGATAAAAGAAATACGTATCAATGCCGTTTCGTATCGGGTGATACTGTCACTACTGACAACTGTTCGCCGGTGATTAATTCGTTCCTGCGCATGTAGCGATAGGTGCTCGAGAGTTCATCGCTGGGAGCGGGCAGACCGGTGGTGATCTGACGACTCTCTTCTGCAACAGAAGATACACGGTTATTACCTTTTCATTAGACCAAGCATTAACACGGCCGGTGAAGGGAGATAACTGATATTAAATTCTGCACGTGTGACGTTTTTCCGCAAACCCCGTTTGAACATAGCTAATTCTAATCAATTACTCAAACGAAGGCGTGACTGTTTAGCTTCCTTTATGAAGGAAGGGAAGGGGGCCTAAAGATATTTAGGGAACCTTATGAATGATTATTTGATTTGTAATCGGTTCGATACAAAGTCATCCCCACCAAAAAAAGCACAAAAATGAGATTAAAACGAAAGTAAACTTTTTATATCAACATAATGAAGCCATACAGAACCAAAGCGACCGGAAACAATACGACAACAATAACAATAAACTCTCAAATATTTACATACAAATAATACTTATCGGCATGATTTAGATGAATGAAATTATTTATGCTCTTAATTTTGTTTCCATTTATATATTTTAGTAATATAGTTGTTCTTTCTACGTATTCTGGAATTCAAACAAATTCTTGGAGCTCTCTAGCGTTGGCGGACTTTCGGTGAAAGGACAGGGTAACCTGACCACTGGCGTACTCCACGGTCATGTACTTGGTGGTCATGCAGCGCCTTCTGTCGCCTCCGTTTGAGAAAGAGTTCCGCTGACACGTGACCATAGCCTTGAAGCTGCGCTGGAACTTCTTGCTGAAGAAGCAGTAGATGACCGGGTTGACCCCGCTGTTGGCCGAGCCGAGCCACTGCGCGATCGGGACTATGGTCTCGTGCACGACGCGGCTCTCGATCGGGCTGAAATGTGCCTTAAGGCGGATGGCGTAGAGCGGCAGCCAGGAGAAGGCGAAGAGAATCACGACTACGGCCAGCATCTTCATCACTTTGATCTTAGACTTCATGATCACCTTAGACTGGTCGTGGATGCCGGGTGCCTCGCGATTCCACACGCGCAGCCCGATCAGCGTGTAGCAGAGCACGACGAGCAGCAACGGGATGGTGTAGCAGCAGATAAAAATGGCGCCGAGGAAGAAGGCAGTCTGGTGCAGGCTGCTGGGCCACTCCTCGTAGCAGATGAACAGGTTGGAATGGGGCACGTGCCGGTAGAACACTGCCCACGGGATCATGATCAGCAGCGCAAACACCCACGTGCTAAGGATGATGGTACGTGACACCTGGCCGGTGATCTTGAACTGCAGCGTGTAGCAGATGGCGAGATACCTGAAAGGACAAAAGGTAGAAGACGTTTAGATGCCGAGATATCTGAAATGACAAATTGCAGAAGACAAATAGAAGCGCACTTACCTAAAGTAATAGAAGTAGATAATATTAGACAATGAAAGATCCTCAAAGAACAGAGACAAAAGACATTTAAATAGTGAAATTTGGAAAAAATCAGAAGGTAAGCAAATAGCGAGATATCTAAAAGGACAAAGGCAAAAGATATTTAGGTATAAAAATGCTTGAAGAAACAAAGGCAGGAAATATTCTAATATGATATCTGTAAAGGAACACAGGTAAAGCGTTGTGTATATTGAAATACCTAGAGGAATGAATGTAGAAGATATCTAGATACAGAAATAGCTCATGATAGAAGGTAATTTCATGAGAAAACACCCAAAGGAGCACACGTAGAAGGCATTTTATCAATTAAGATACTGAAAGAATATGTAGATAATATTCAGATAATGAGATATCTAAAGTGCAAAGGTGGAAGATAATTAAATATGGAGAATCTGAAGGAAATAAGTTTAGATAATATTCAGCTCTTGCGACATCTGAATAAAAACAGGTTGAAGTCATTCGCATATTGAGATTCCTAAATGACTGAAGGTAGAACATATTTAAATACTGAGATAGTTGAAGTGTAAAGAAACAAAAAGACAGGCAGCTACAGAGATGCTGAAAGAAGAAATATAGAGAATATCTGAGGACAAAGATTGAATACTGACATACCTATGGCGAGATACTTGGAAGGAGGAAATAATAATTTATATGTCATTTACATAGAAAAGAACAGGTTAACAGGTAAACAGGAAACAGAGAAAGACAACTGATTAGCCGCCCTTAGCTAATTTTTTTTTCAGAGGATGCTGTGATATTTACTGAATAGAGTTAACGAGAAAGTGCGTGCAGATACCGCAGTTTTATAAAAAGCTAAAGAAAATAAGAAGAAATAGTTAATTGGGATGCATGGCCACAACGGACTCGTGGGTGGATGCACTAACTAGGCATCTTCATCATTATTCTTGGAATTTTGTTCTGTTCATTTAAGTTTTCGCGCAGATTGTTAACCCGTGTAATTCTCGTTTAACCCTGAAGCTACCCACGTTTTCCAAGATTCGTCGTTCAAAGTCAAGTTTCATCGGAGTGGACTTTCTCAGCAGCCTCGTCCGTCATGCATTTTTGCCGATTGGAGAACACAGAAATTTCTTTAAAAGTACTCCGTAAACAATAAAAATGACCTCTACGGCAAAAATTGCCAATAAACGATTTCTTGCTCATCGGCTTCTTGAAGGAAGAGATATTTAAAACCTCCTTCCATTGGTCGAATTTTTGTTGATTTCCGTCAGAAATGTTATTTAAACAAACGACGTCACTCTATTGCAAGCACCTGACAGCTCCGAAAGAGGCAAAGAGACGACTCGGCTTGGATCTTGTGTCGCCAGCAGGTACACCGTCCTATCAAAATAAAGGTTTCCAGAATAACATCATCAGCGTGCTCGGAAATGGTACGACGGGAAATTGGACTTAATTATTACTCGTTGCGATTCAAAAGACTGGATACACCTTTAAATTAAAGACACGGGAATTTGTAGAGATTGGAATTTCAAACAAACTTTCTTATCTGTTTAAAGTTATGATTTTACGTAACGTTAGTATAATCTTTATAATAAAAGAAACGAAACAAATGTAAAAACGTTATGTAGTATATATCTTTGAACAGGTAAAATAATTTATTACTTGGCATAATATATGACGACTAACTTTTATTAAGTACATTAAACGGAGGAAAATTAAATTTTCTTTTGAACTCTTCAAATGGAATAATGATTATATATATATTATTGGAAATAATTATGGAAAAAATGGGAAAATTAGATATAAAATGCAAATAACACGTGATAGAGTCATAGCACACGTGTAGATATGAAATGCTTTTCAGTACAGTCACGTGTTAATATAGAACACTGTGATTGGTTATCATGCAAGCAGTCGGAAAGTGAACTCATGCAGAATGACTATAAATGGATAGACTGTGATACCTCGTGGCGTGATGACTGTCTGGTGAATTCTTAGGCCCCTGAGAAGGAAATACCACGTGACAAGCATATAGAAATCATTTTAAGCTGGTGGAAACTAGTCCATGCAGCAGAGCTGTAAACAAGACCGAGGAGGATACGTGAAACTGATACAGCTGACAATAGATTCAGTCAAGGAAGAAAACCCAAACACTCCAAAAGTGATGCTAAGTAGCTCGGCCTATGTTCCTTATGCGATACACGAAGAGCTGAAAGAGACCTTGCGAATGACCTAACTGCGAGTACGGATGTCAATGTTTCTTTAAAAGACAGTAAAATGCAATTAATGCGAGGTATCAGTGGATGTACATCTTCCCGAGAACTTCTGCTGAGAAGAAGCAACCAAATGGCAACCAGAAATGATGCAGTAGAATGTTCAAACCCGGAAGAAGGTTCTCTTTACAAATGAGTTCGAGCTTCAACTGTTCGGCAATAACCAACAGAAGTTTGTTGTTTATTTTCAAGTGATGAACGGGGAGCGCTACAAGAGTCAATTACAGCAGCCACAGCGACGCACAGATCTCTACAAGCGTGGGACTGCATATTAGCCCAGGGTGTCGGAGATTTGTATAAGGTTGAAGGTGTACTGACTGCCAACAGGTACAAACAAGCAGGTTCTCATCCATCCTGCTCCCCTCTAGGTGGCTGTCTTAGATGGCGAGAGGGTTCAATCTTCCAACATAAAAAAAAAAATTAACTCAAGAATATGTCCGATGTGATGAAACGATATCCGGAACGCAACGAGGGCTGATGAAACATTAAACGAACAAAACGAAAAAAAAAAATGGCTTGGTCCGCGCATAGCCCTGGAATCAGCATCCCTGAGACTATTCGGGGTTGCATGGCTACTGAAAAAAGCCAAACATAGACCAAACACCTTGGATGGATTGTGGTAAGTGTTACCGATTATTCGAATCAATAATCCACAGGCATACAACAATAACCTGTATGAGAGCATGGAAGCAAGGTGTCATGCTCTCTAGAAAACAAAGGGACCACATACTAAATACTAATGCATTGTGCATGCGTTACATACTTCTGTAATTGAAATTAGTCATTATCTGTGCATATTCTGTGTGTATTTCATATTTATTATATATATGAATAATTGTAGTTTTAATACCGTATTTCAGCATTATTTTCAGTAGTGGTTCAAAGCTTGACTATTTGAAGTATTTGGGAAAGAAAAAACATCACATTTTCCAAGTGTGGAATAGACTTTTGGTTGTTAATCAAACACCGCGCACTGGACAATAGAAAGGCGGACGATTAGCAACGAGTGGGTAGCAGTTCGAATCAGGCCTGCAGGGAAAGATGTGGCATTTACATGACAGGATCTTAAACGATGTGTAAACACAAAGCGAAGATGGGCCTCTGTTTCTTCGCTGTAATCAGCGTGGAACGCGCAAAGTCAACGTACAATTTTCAAAAATAAATATCTTTCTTTTTCAGAAGTTGCTATTTAGATAAAAAAAAGAGAGGCTTTTGAAACATTTTATAAAATTTCTCCAGTATATTTACCGCATCCATACACGTGTTGAACACAAGTGCATCTCACTGGCAAAAGTGAGATGCGGATGCTGGTACCAAAGAGAAGGCTACGAAATCCGGCCGAAGCTACTTCAGCCGGGTTGCTATTGAACGTCAGTAGTTATAAAGGCTTCGGCCACCCCTCCACTCCCTTCCCCTCGGAGATACACACGCATACAAGAACTCTCACACGCACCCTCACGCAAGTACCACAAAAAGGTCCAGCAGCACTATGACACGGCGCGGAATCGCCTTAAGTGTGGTCCTAGCAGTTATCTGTGAGATTTGTCTTCCAATGGCTTATTTACTAATAACTGACGACTTCTGTTCAGCCTAGCGATGGCTTAGAGACGAGAAGGACGATGTCTCGTGCTAACTTCTGTGGCTGTTCCAGTAGAACAGACTTCCTCGTCTCTTTTAAAGCGCCCTCCCCCCCCCGAGGATGGTTCTTTGATTTCGTGCAGATTCTTGCCAATTATAGATTTTTAAGAAAAGAGAAAAATACACTCAGATTATTCAATATTTTTAATGATTTCGCTTGAGGGAGCTGGCACAGTTAACGAACTGACATTGTGGAAGCTATCAGAGCGACTTTTCAAATAACTTGGCCGAACTCTATTGGAATCTCCATGTCATTGATGGTAGCACTAAATTATTCGCAATTACAAAGATTGTCCCTAACTTATGGGGGCCGTAGTGTGCGCGCGCAGGTGAAACCTATAAACCCAGCCTGGTTTATAGTGAGAATAACTGGCAGCTCCGATGACCGGACACAGAGGAAACACGTGCACAAATTATCGTTAACCTAAACAAATTCACTCGAGATTTGAAGTTGCTCCGTTTAGCCAGAAAACCATCGCACCTTAAAACGACGGAAATGCAGTAGCCGTGCTGCTACATCTGTTTAATTATTTACATTATGATTCTAACCCAGCCCTCGTCTACCAATTAAAAAAAAAACACAAACAAACTTACTTTGCATAAAAGAGAGCCTCAGAACGCCATGGCCGTTCTGGTAACGTTAATAGGTCCTTATCTTCGGGTGAACGGTGACTGACACAACGCCAACCGGTCTCCATCGGCACGGCAGTAATCGGCTCGTGGCTGCAGCAGCCTCGCTATCAGATGACACGGCGAGCGGAGGAGACTGCGAAATGCTTCATCGCTCTTGTCGATCGTGGGCGAGATTTCTCAGCCCGACCGATCTAAGGACTTGGTTTTCGCACCACGTAAACATCCACAGAGGCAGGGAGGGGTGTGGTGGGGGTAGAATTTTTATTTAATTGACTATGACGTCAAAACAGACTCGCAGTCTGAAAGGAATAATTCATTTTAAAAGTTTGCTGGTAAAACAACAATTGTAGCGCTCAAAGTCTATTTGACTTATCTTCAGGGCCAGTTTAACCGCGGAGACGGAAAAGTGCAAGGCGTAGCGTGGTCGATCGTCACGTGGACAGTTATGGTTGACCTTCCGCTAATGGCCGAGCTTGATATCCGTCGGTCTGCCAGGATTCCGCACACACCCTCATAAGTTTCAATAAATTTTATCTTTCTTTCTTTTTGTTTTTGAGATAAAAATGTTGAACCTTTACCCTGCGGGAAACAAACAACAGATTGGAACCAAATTTTCCAGAAAATCCACTTTTTTAAATTGAAAGTAGTTCTTCATTAATACCCTGCACTTTCTCTCCGGCACTACGGCTTGGTGCGCCCTATTTTTTAACCTGCATTTTGTACCTGAACCTTACACCGACATAAATTAAGCACCATCGGTGTTTCCATTATGAAAGCCATGCAGAACTGCTGTTCAATTTAAAATAGATTTTTCCCTCCTTTTTTACTACGAGGTAACCCAATGCGACAAAGTAAACGGAAGGAGAGGCTACAATAAAATCAAGTATTTACTTTTAGATATTATACAACATTTTGTGAAACGACATCACTGAGGGATCCAAGCAGAGTAACAAGATCAAGCTCAGTCATAACGTTCGCATCTCGGTGTCGAGGATACATCATCGTGGGCAACAGTCTTCTTGTTCCCTGTGTTGCCAGACTTTCATCCAACCACACTGCGCATTAGAAAACCACCTTTACTACACCAGTGTCTCCTCCAAGTCCTTAAATTATACTGGAAACAGTGATAGCCCAAGTAAGTCTTGCTTTCTTATTTCTATTCAAAAACATTAGACGCTACACATGGAAACGGTCGTGGCATCCGATGTCATTTAGTTCTCTCAGCACTATTCGGGTTGAAACCCCGCTATTAGGTTCTGCAGAGGTTTTCGGGTTAATGTCTTTGGCAGAGGAATTATCAAGAAGTCATTTTATGGGAAGGTTCACTCCACATTCTATCAACAACAGTCTTTTGAACGGCTTTTAGCAACAAGACATCTGATAACGAAGTGGTGATTGCCACGTTGCCTCTCTGTGTCTCCCCCAGGAAAGCTCAGCCATTTTTCATCCCAATTATTTGCCATCTCTGGGCTTCTGTGAAGCGTGTCCATGCCATGCGTGGCGTGCTATTAGTGACAGTTCTAGACGTGCAGCACTCCGGATTGATACTGCCAGGCGCCTGGACAACATCATGAATTCACTTAACCGTGAAAAAGATTTATTACTGCAACGCTTTATCTTCGATCAATAGAAATAAATATCAGATTGGACGACGCATAACTTATGTCGATATGTAAATTACCAGATTCGCTATAGGTATACGTTAGGGCGGAAGTCGTTTTTATCAGGTATATATATATATATATATATATACCACTTTAGCTCTATAAAGATGTCTACATACCTTTTTTGAATCTGCAGCATTAATTTCTTCACTCATTGAGAAGGCAAAGAATTCCATTTCTTTTTTATGCCATTCCAAAACGGCAGAATATTCGCCGATCTTTTTTTTTTCTTTCTCTAAGGTGTTTAACTACCGACATCTTTCTTCTCCGCGCTTTACTACAGTCTTTAACCGTGGCTGCTTCTGAAGCCGTCGTCTCGCTCACGGAGAAACGTCTGTGCGCTTGTACAGCTATTCCACGTTGAGGAAGATCGTCTTATACTCCTGACTTGGAGCCATTTCGACAAATTAACAAAAAACAGCAAGCGTTCGTTCTACTATAGAATATCCTTACCTGTGATGCCGTTTTCCGCTACTGGGTTCGTTTGGGAAAGGCGTCTGTGTTGAAGAACACGAGAAGTCGGTTACACGTCACGGGCACCGAGATCCGTCAGAAAACGGCCGGTTTCGGGCCGTTCTCGATCGTCCGGAACCACATCTGCCTCGCACGATCGACGCCCTAGAAGGGTGGACAGGCCGCATCGTAGTTTCAGAAACTTCTCCTCCCCACCCCGGCATTCATCCCACTACTCGTGCGGGAGTTAACCGATAAGATGCTCAGGCTGATGAGGGGCATAGATCTACCGCGAAAGAAAACGTAAGCTGTGGTTGATCGTAGGATTTAGAACTTAGTGGTATAACAGCTCACGGACGATGTACATGATATTTTATTCAAAACAACAAGAAGAATCCACTCACTGGTATCTGGGAGCAGCTGGTATGCAGGTGACATCCATGATACATTTCATTGGTGTGCTTCCCAGTACATAACATACAACTCCTTAAGCCTTCAACGCTTTTTTGTCTTTAAATCTAGAAGAAGGTCCAGTTTACGGATTATTATCAAAAATTAATCGTACATTCTAAAACTCTGAGATCCAGTTGAACTGAAACCATCGATGATCGAGGAAAGGTTTGTTCTGCCACTTTTCGGCCGAGGAGGAACGCCGACATTTAAAAGACTGAAAAAGGATTTCCGTGGTTGGCGAAGAGAGGGAGTGGTAAACTTTTCACTCCTCATCGATAACCAGGAAGATGGCTGCACCAGCGTTTAAAAAGTTTGTTTGTTTTCTTTTTCTCCTTGATCTATGATATTAATTCGGAGTTAACACCAAACGCTTGCTTTCCAACTCTCGCCCAAAACTCTCGTGTGGGTGACGTCGCCACGATTGGGCGCGAGCCGGGGACACGGTAACGGAGACAGGGGAGCTAACTCTGTTTTAGATGTAAGATCCTATTCTAAACGCCGTGATGTGAAAGACGAGGGCGAAAAGCGAAATCATATCTCGCTCGAAGAATTTGTTGGCTTGTATATTCTGGACTCGAGAGCATCTGGATTTTCTGGATCGCGCTGACGTCACGTACGGCAAAATGACGTGGTTCAGATCATCGAGGTGACGCAGAAAGCATCCCCCCGTTTCGCAGTACACTGTCAATCGCAGTGTCATTTCTAAAGATCTACCAAGCCATTGAAGACTGGCCGTTATGGAGAAGGTTCTTTCAAGTCGTCCAAATCTCTGTGTGGGGGGTTGTTATCTTGCCACCTCTGCCAGAGGAGACAACTTTTAACAGCACAGACAGTTCACAACAGACTTTGCGCTGGTGATATGCGCTCCAGAATACCACTGCTGCATATTCTTCTAACATGGCGGCATGCAATGGGCGACACGTCTCAGATGCAGTTTGGATCGTTGACGCCGTGTTATTTTCACCACCGAGTCTAGATATCAATGCTACGTCGGGTAGAGTCTGTAGCCAAACTGGAAAGCGATTTGCTAGCTGTAACCACCCCCATCATGATCGATCTTGGTGGAAGGCACCCAAACGTTACGGGCTGGAAATCAAGCTGGCCGAAGAACTGATGTTGTCAGGGTTAGGAACGATGCCGTCATTGATGTCAGAACAGGGATGGGACTATCGCATCTACAGTCGTTTCTCTAGCCCAACGACAAGGTCTCAACATCATCCATACGGGTAATAACGTCCATCGACATCGCCCGCGTGCTGTCGGTCAGTGCTGCGCTTCAGCCCCACAGCGACACTCGCATGGTGTGGCCTGACCAATCTCCGGACCTAAACCCTAATGGAGATCGCAGGGGAACCAAGTCAGCCAACAAGATTTTGGTCGGCTTGGAGTGGCTTTCTGCCATAGTTAATTTGTCTGCGAGCATTTTTAGACCGCGCGTCACTGCCATTTTATACTCGCTCTTGTTTTAGACTCAGCGTATCTTCCATTAACATTAGTCTCCTTTTTCACGGAGAGTTTAGATTGAATACCTGGGTTCTATTTCACCGGGATGTGAGCAACGTACGATGCAAGTACTAGAGGCTTGGAAACAGCCGTTTGTCGTTTACCTTTTGTGAGAGCCAAGCAGAATTTTCATCAGTGTAAGTATGATTACAAAGAGCTTAAGGTTTAATATAACTTAGCAAACGTAGAAGGATATGTAGGACAACTAAAATTATTAACTCAATGAATACGCCTATCACGATTTCTGAACCGATTCTGTGCACAGTAGAACAATCTTTTCTCAGCGTGAGGTCTACAGTAGATGAATTTTTAAAGTTGTGTTTCTGTAAAGAAAGAAGAAGAATATCTGGCAAAGCTGCTGGGTCCTTTTGATGCTCGTTTGTGCCGACAAGAAAACGTCTTGGCTTCCGAGGTTTCTTTATCCCAATTTTTGCTTTGAAAGCAAAACCCAACATTCTAGAAGGACAGACGTAAAAGGGCCACAAAGAAAACGAGTGGATAAATAATTCAATAGATGGTTATTTTGATTATTCTGATGGCGGTCTGGCCATTGACAGGCGGCGATAAGGCGTAGACAGAAAGAAAAAACCGATATCTTTGGAGTTATTTCATCTGGCTTTCGAAACTGATCAGCTACAGGGAGATTTTATGTGTGATACAGCCAAAGAAATGACACCTCTGGGGAGGTGAAGATACTGCACATAAAAAACAAACAAACCGATGTAATACGTAGATGTGATATATTGAGAAAACTGATTTAGTGATTATTCAACGACTTCACAGAAAGCGAACAGGAAAATCTAACTCGTCAGTAAAAAAATATATATATTATACTCAACTGATCCAAAATAAAACACATGTATGTTTTTGTACTACCTTTATGCTGTTTTTAAGTTGAATAAATTATTATTATTATTGCAACTTTTATTTACTGAAAACTAAATTTGTTTTGTTAATAGTAAAAAACGAAGTCTGCCAATGAACAGACTGGAAAAGAGGAAGAGCGGTGGCGTGGAGGAGTTCTCTCAATATTGGTCTGATGAAGGTGTGCGTCTTGATAAAAGAATCACGAGAGACAGTGTTTTGAAAAATGGCGCATCGATCAGTTGAGGGATGATGTTTCTGTAGAGAAAGTTTGTCAAGGGTAGGTCGGTGACAAGCTGGGTACTGTCAAGCTCCGAGATGGATGATCTCCCATCACACCCATCACTCCGCGTTGCGTGCATCCTGCGCTCCCTTAAGTCAGAGATTCAATCTTAAACTACAGGTAAAATGTCAAAATCGCATTCGTCCCGGCCTGACCACCAGCAAGACAAGCGCCACCGTATTCTTTCGTTCTAGCGTCTGTGAATCATTGGCGAAGCGATGTGGGGGCTCGTAGCCGGGTAAGGCGACCCCGCACAGACCGAAGGAGGGGCCTCGGAATGAGAAACTATATCCGTCAGAAATCAGTTCTCCGGCTTCTCTTCGCAGCGAACCTGTTACTATCGCAACGACATCCTGCTCTCGGTCGCCCGCTACAGGGCTCTTAGCCTTTCTGGAATCGCCGCCTTGACTAGTAGACTACAGATGGAGACACGCACTCATCCACGTCTCCAGTACCCGAACTTTCTCTCCATCGCCATCGGCCGACCCTCCCACCCCTCGCGAAAACCGAATTGTTCGTCATCTGTCGAGGCGACAGTAAGTATCCCCTCAGCACTTGTGACATTCAGCCAACTGCTTTGTGAAACGACGATCCTAGGAGAATATAATATGGTAATTACATTGGAGAATATTTGCATAACTCTAATATTTAAAGATACGGCGCGTGAAAAAGTTTATTAAAAATTATTTCTGTTTACTCGGCTTATGTAAAAAAATTCGAAATTCCCCGTATTTTGAATTATCAGTTCTTTGAACAAATATCTCCAACTTCTAAATATCAGTGCATAAATATTTTGTTATTTGTATATTTAATAACTCATTAATTCTATTTCTCTGCTTTTGTCGTGGTTTCTTGTTTCTGAGTAAAATAACTGAGGCCGATAAATGGTCGCGTGTTGTTATTCCAGAGATCGTCATGTGCGTCTTATATACGGAAGGGGGGAACAGATTACGTTGGCCATCTACTGCCAGTCTAAAAGCCGCACAAACGTCTTCAGGGTTGTGTCTTTGGGCGGGCGGGAATACCGGGTACTTCGCTGACTGGCCACGTTCCTGCAGTGCTTAGGATGGTAACCGTCACCGGCACCATTTGTTGTTACCAAAAGTCCTCACTGGAACCTTTCAGTTTTAGACGTGAGAGTAAACCGGGAACCGGAATCGGGGGGGGGCGGGTCTCTCCATCGGAAATTGCGATCGTTAGAAAAATAAATGAGAGATGTTTCTTTCTTGGCTGGAAGTCTCCGATAAAACGGGGGTTAGTTGTAATCGCCGAACTACTAAATCTGGTTTATTTGTTGCGTCGTGTCCTTTTGAAGAACGAACCTTTCCCTCTACTGAGAGAGTTCGTTATGCTGCCTTGATAATAATTAGAGATTATTTAAACTTAACACGCTACTACTGAACGAGTCACAAATGCTCTTTTGGATTTACAAATTTGGCTTTGGCTTAGATAAATGAGCATAATTTTAGCACGATGTTATCTTACATTATCCCCCTGTTCACTTCTGTTTGAAACATCTTTATGAATAATAAGGGCTTAATTTTTTTTTTCTTTTTCCTTTTGAGAAACTTTAGGGATATCAGGAAGACCGGTGCTAGTCGCTATAATGACTAAGTTGTCAGAGCATGCGTAATGTTTAATTAAACGTATTGATAAGAAAAAGAGTTTCACATAAATACTCGAGGCAAGTTTGTTATTTTGCTGCCCAGTCAGTCATCTGATAGAGAGATTAATCTCGTGTTGTTTTGTTTTTTTCATAAACCATATCCAAGTGAGAATAAATTCTAAGAACAGCAGGATTATTTGGGAAAAAGAAACAGATACATTTGCAACACGAGTAAGCTACACGGTGAAAAGCTACTTCATTTATTATAAATTTTAAAAAAGAAAAGGAAACGTCATGACGACTGTTTGAATACACTCGTTGGGAAAACACTCTATTTACTCATGAAAGTGAGCTTGGACCCACTCGCACACATCACATTATCGCATTACTGACCCTATCATAGATGATGCCAAGATGTTAATTGTTTGGCAATGATTGCTGTGGCATAAAAACAGTCTTATAAAAGAGGAAGTTTATTTTAACATGTTTATTATCACATAAAAGTGTTAATTGTTAAAGAATTCTAAAGAATTTCCAAAGCTTATTTTGCAATATAATTACAGATTTGTTCTCAAAATAGCGTACCGCATTAATGGTACATTTTGAAGAATTCTACAATTACTTCGAAAATTCTAATCTGATCACAAAGACAGATAATTTAAAAGCCACGTTGCTATTTCCTCTGCTATCAAGCAGAAATATATCGTTTTAAAACGTCAAACATCTGTTTCGAGAAATGTGAGTTGTAATATGATGACAGAAAAACTATATTTTTTGTCGAATGAGAGAACTGTGTTTTGCTGGAGTTTAGCAAGATTTGATGGCGTCATCGGTTGTGTATGGCAGGCAGAACAAAAACTTTCTCTTTGTTTTCTTTATCGCCGCCCGAATATTTCTGGCATAGAATAGATATAGTTGTTTTGTACGTCAAAGTCAGAATGATCACATAACGTGACCGCTCTGATGTTCAAAGATCTGGCAGCAAGCGTCAAGATTCCATGACTGGAAGTAGCTGAGAGAGATAGAGACAGACAGACAGACAGACAGGACACAGAGAGAGAGAGAGAGAGAGAGAGAGGGAGAGAGAGGGAGAGGAGGAGAGAGAGAGAGAGAGAGAGAGAGAGATGAAAAGAGATGGAGAGATAGATAGATAGATAGAGAGAGAGAGGGGGAGGGAGGGGGAGGGGGAGGGAGAGAGAGAGAGAGCACGCTTTAGATTTGTTGGACGGAAGTCTTTCCCAAAGACAGATGAAGGTTCGGATTCTGCGTTACGACCCAACACCAAAATTAACCATTTATCTTTGAAATCGTTGGTTCGACAGCGACAGTACCCCAAAATGCGCCAGTGGTCATGAGAACACGGGGTCTGCTACTGCATCCAATCGCTATCTTCAGCAGTCTGAAACCGGGCAACAAAACGTGGGAGGCCAAAGAATGGGACAATCTCGACTAAACGGCTCTTTCAGAAATTTGCAAAGATAAAAAGTGCCTGCTCATCGTCACAGAATTTTGGAATAATGCCATTTCTGCAGTTGACCCACAATTTAATTTTTTTTCTTTTTAAAAATTTGGTTCAACGCCGTCCACATAAATCGTTTCCAGACTGTTACTTTCTGACACCTATGGCGATGGCAGCGTCATGGCGTGGAGCGTCATTGTATGGTGTGCTTTGAACGGTAATTTTTACAGTCGGTCAGTCGTTCCGAAGCAGAATATGACATCCTAGTAGCTTTTGTATATAGAAGAATATGTAGCTGAAGGCAGGGCATCAACAGAAGTGAAACAACATCCCTACAGCCACGGTACAGACAATTTCATCATACATAATATGTTCCATAGCAGTAGTTACGTGGCTGTAAGAACTACGTTATTTAAATCCGCATTAGGAAACGATGAAAATCTGTCAGAAATCTCAGATAAACTTTCCAAGTGCATTTCTGTCATTTTCCGCCTGTCCAACACATCCAGGTGTTGTTCAGTAAATGAATGAATGCAATTCACATAGCGACCCACGTTTTTCTCATTGTGCGTGATCGCCAAGCACAGTTGATTCTGAGAAACTGCGCAATAACGATGTGATTTCATTAATTTCGTGCAATAATGGTTACCGAAAGAGAACAATGTTCACAAGAAGAGAGAAGCCGTCATAAATTCACGAAAGAACCTTCTGCACGCATAATTATTGTATGTAGGCTAAACTAAACACTTGGGACTTTCCACGGCTCAGCAGAAACGACGTGAACAGTTTTATCTTAAGAAGTCTTTATCTCTTTACTGTTATGCTATAACGAGTTAAAATTACCAAAGACATGCTTGCCTGACCATTAAAATTTCCTTTTAAGCCTTCTTGGATCCTGAGCTTTCTTATCCTTTTCTCTTTTTCAAAATTTTTCCCTAAAAGAAACGTTATCTCTCATTCGCTTAAAGATTTTTTATCATAATCAACTTTTCTGTTTTTTTGCTTCCTCCCCCTTTCTTCTGTGTCCGTCCTCGCTGTGTGAACAATGTAAGAATCAGTGCCAGCGGATTGGGGAATAAACTCGGATGTAAATTACTTTCAAGAAGCTGCGTCATAATCATCCGATTCAAAAGCATTTCACGAAAAATTCGATGTAGTTTGTAATTCCGTGCTGGAGAGTAAGAAGCTAAGGTGGGGATTAGGCCAGATTAAATGGTGGGAACGTCAGAACTTTGGAGAGCGCAATGAAAAGGTAAGGCAAACGTCCGAGACCGGATTTACCGGATTAATTACGATTTCTTTTCTTCTTAAAAAGATAAAACCGACCGGTTAAGGATTCTTTCCTTCGCTCCCCCGGTCAGAGCAGGAAAATCGACGCGATGTGCCTTAGCAAAACGGCTTTTCGAAAAGTTCCATCTGAACCCGGTTAACGTTTTCAGGGGATAAAATGTATGACGCCTCTAGAGCATACCAAAAAAACTGCGGGCAAGACCAGAACTCAAATCGTGGTAGAAATTGTTTATTGGAGATAAGGCCTCTGAGGATTTACAAAGCTACTCAAAACCCCCTTTTATTGATGGCTTGTCGTGATAAGGCCTCCGCAACTAATGCAGACACCTGACTAAACCCTTGGGGGGGAGAAAAAGATTTTATTCGAAATCGTCGCAATTACAGGCGTGGACAAATTATACTTCTTAAAACGAACATTTCAAAATCTCCATTTTACTAGATTCGGGCAGATGTTATACACTACCTTCAATAATTATAATAGTGCTGGTTAAATACTCACAACGTGTGTGGGCGACCATTCTTGAGTCCAACTGGCTACCAGTCATACTGAGTATTCGTTTGAGAATAATAATGCATATTTCAAGGATTTAAGAGCGTTGTTTTTGTTCTTAGCCCTGTTTTACCTTTACCGCAGACGCACGTGTCGCGAGAAAGTAAGGAACGGGCCGTTCTTGAAAACTAAGTTTTCTTGTTGACACCATCTAAAGTTTTCTCTTTCTGCTTCTAGAACCTACCAGAACATGTTAAGATTCCGTTTTTTTTGGTTTAGTTTCAAAGGCCGTGACTCCAAACCACACTGCCACGTGCTGGTTATTCTGTCAAATGAGGATTTAAGACTATTTTTAAACCCCCCCCCCACGCACAGTATTCTCGCTGTGCGTGATCCACACTTCTCTTAAGTTGTGTTTGCGCGCCCTCTTTTGAACTTGAATGGAACTCGCGAGCAGCTCATAGATGTCGCTGCGGTCAAACCTGGAGATGCGGAGTTTGAAAACAGCCGTCAGCTCGACGCGACACGGCCGCTCCTCGAAGATCTTGGAGCGAACAAACATGGCGAGTACTCGCTGGTTCGGGTGTCTGAATGGGAGGGGGGGGGGCTTTCAGTCGTCCGCTGAAAAGAAGTTTCTTGCGATAATTCGCTACTCCGTACCTTCGCGAGGTTTGTCCCCCCCCTTCTTTCAGGTTACGGAATGGGGGGGAGAGGGTTAAACCGAGGCTGCGAGAAGGCGCATGCGCAAAAAAAAGGACAAATAAACGTGACAGCAGACTTTTGGCAGACGAAGGCACATCACGAAAGGAAAATGGTCGGTAATTACAGGAGTGTACTAAAGAGGCAGACGACAACCGAAACCGCACAACTCCGGCGCTTGGTGAAGTTTATAGAAATAGAAATCCACTTACCGTCCGTCTACACGTGAGAACTCAGTCCGAGACCGGAATCCAGCTCGGTCTAGCAGCATAGCCGAGACCGACGTGAGAGCCAGCAGCCTTTATCTCAGCCGAACGGTCAAATAAATCAGAGCTGGGTGTGGTCAACAACTTTAATTTCTGTCATCTTTCTACTTCGCTGAATCTACTTAAATGTATTTGATAAAATACATGCATTCAGTGCTGGTGTGAAGCCACCTGTCGTCGCCTTGTTTTTATGTACTTCTAAGAAAACAACATCGTTTACCTTTATATTTTCGTGATTTTCAAAAAAAACAGAAAGGATATAACTTAAAAAATCAAGTCTGTTTTTAGTAATACGTAGACATCGGAGAGTTCTGAATGTATAATTTTGGATTATTTATTTTTGATGAAGAACAGCCGTTACTAATTGCCGAAATGTATTTCCGTATTAACAGTTTTGAAGCCTCTTCTATTTAGTCTTGACCAAGGTGCGCCATTGATCGATCTGAATCTACGGAGTTATTTCTAAAATCTTTATTAACCCACAATCAGTTAGTTACGCTAACGGAGGCCGTAAGTAGTCGATCGAAATGCATCCAACAAATTAGCAGTAAAACAAAGTTCTAGTTTACCGCCGTTAGTTAGTTAGTTTGGTCCATAGTATATAGACTTTTATGAATTCTAACTTTCCGGTGGGCATTTAACAAGTTTGGGGTCAATTTGTAACCACTGACAGCTACTATTATTAACCATTAAGGAAGGAAATTTCGAAAGTATCACAAGAAAGGAAGAAAACAAATCTATCAGCGGTTTGAAAGGTCAGAAAAACCATTTCTCGGCCGTCTTATTTGTTATTGTGATTTTTTAGAATCTACTGTATGGTAAACGATGTTTGCTTTATTGTCAGTATTCCGAAATGATGGGTTGAGGTAGTCAACATGTGGAGAAGTGGAATCATTAGGAACATTATTCGTTTGTCGAGTAAATTTCAAAAGGAGCTGATGAAGTTGACTGACCGACCTGGAAATCGATCAGGAAAAGTACAATCGCGCGTGCCGTTTATAATGGAACCTTCACAGTGTAAGAACAGGGATGCTGACATACCATGTGCGCAGAAAAGGGACGCCAATTATTTTTTAAAAAAATAACAAAACCATCATTTGCAGTTCATATTTGATGAAAGGGAAGTAGAAATAATTGAAAGTCAGGCGGTGTGTTCATCAGCGTGCCAGTAACAGCCCACTTTCGACATCCCTCGATGTCTCCTTATCCGCCTCGCTACCACCGATAATGGGATTTCACCTGAAGAGGAACAGGAACTGTGACGTCACGAGTATGCTAAATGCGACGGAAGGATCATCTTTCCTGACAGAACGGAAAGAAAAAGGGGGGGGTGTCGGTCCAAAATGAACAATAAAAGACCAATAATTCTGTGAGGGACTTAAGAAAGACTGGAAACGATGCTACTACCTCAGGTAACAGAGTCTTCGAAATTTGTGACTTAAGGAAAGCTAAAGCTAAAGAAAAAAAAGAGTCACAGCCACCATTCTCCGGGTATTTGTCACGTGATACTTATACAACTTCACGACTAATTAATCTCAACGGTACACTGATGACGAACTACAGTAGTGGGACAAATGTTAGACGCACATACGAACATAATAATGTCTAAGTAATAGATCAGATGATCGGAATCAGGGGTTCTTATTTAATATCCAGAAAGCAAGCAATATTCTCAGGTTTACAGTAGGTACCGGTGTTAAAGTTTTTGAGAGGGTGGGACAATGGGATCGCTTTTGTTAAAAGTACCTGGATCTTGTACCTTTACAGGGTTTTCGTTTTAAAATGTATGTTTATGCATTTATTTTCCAGAAAAGTGCGCATCGTCAATGTGAAAACACGAAGCTTAGTTATTTCGTGTGTACTTATCAGCGGGAACGTGGCACCAGCACGTTCAGTACCGGACAAAGTGCCGGTAATTTTCGCTGTAAAATAATCTTTTGTCTTGCGTGAACTGAATGCAGAATTCATTACATTCCACGCAAAAGCAAAGGTACTGTGTGCATTCGTGATTTCCTGCCACCGCTACTACTAGAGGAAGTGCGCAACACGGGCCAAACAACATCCCATTTGTTAAGCAGTCGTCAACAGCTAAAGATTAGTATTAGTCTGGATTTATGCGACATTGATTTCTGACAAGAATTATCCCGATGTCGTGTATTTTTTAAAATAAGAAATGCGATTCGTGGTTTATTCTCCTCCGTTATGATTAATAATCACGTACAAGCGGTTCATTAAAAGATTTTGGCTTTGTTTTTGTAGGCTCACACCTCTACTTTTTGTATAGTTTGTGTAGTTATTGGTCCTACACGCGCCCGTTGCGACCGCTAACGTAAGGAAGCGTCCATTCCTACTGTTGTGAGTAAATCTGTGGCAGGAAGCGATCGCGAGAAGTTTGTAGTGACGATTGGTCATTTTCCCGTTATGGTCTCGAAATCAAGTATAAGACTCTACTGCGTTCGTTCCATTGAGGGTTTCGCAGACTCTCCACTCCAGGGTGTAGTGGTGAGATCGGCCGGTAAAGTTTCGTTGTTCTGTTAACCATTCGTCTCATTTTGGAATGAACTTCGGACTTATTTCATTGCATTTCGGGCGATTTCCTAGGTTTTCCTCACAGATTGTTGTGGTAGTGCGATTTCTCTTTTAGAAAATCTCTGCAGCCCTTGGAAATGTTTGGTCAGGTTCCATTCTTTCAGCTGCCGTTTTTTTTTTTTCTTTTGTTGGCTTCTGCCTGCCTTTATGTGCTCTTATCTTCTCGTCTTCGACTCCGTCGTTCTCTCTTTCTTCTGAATACACACGTGCATGCGGACGGTCACCACAGGAGAACAGGGATTTTTGTCCATTCACCTGAGGTGTCTCAATAAAAGGTTTAGAGTGAGACCGAAGTCAGCGATAGATTGCCAGAGATCTCGGCATTTCTCATCGATCTGCGATCTATGTCATCATGGATCACCGTTTTGGCCTCTGTGCGTGCGTGTGAGTGAGTGTGAGTGAGTGTGAGTGTCTCTGAATGTGTGTGTGTGAGGTAGTGTATGTTTGTGCGTATGTGCGTGGGTGTGGGTGAGTTGAGTGAGTAAGTGTGTGAGTGTGTTTGTCTGTGCCTGTTTGTGTGAGTGTGTGCGCGCGCGCGCGTAGATAACACTTCTGTTGGACAGAAATAAAACATTTCGAATGATCTGGTCAGAGGACGTCTAGCAGGACGCTTGAGTATTGATAGCGTGTACTTTTGTTCCCAATGGGTCAAGATTTGAAAAGTTCACTTCTGGAGGTCGTTAATGGATTTGGGGAAGACGTAACGAAGACCTTCGATTCCATTGTCTTTAGCTCGCGAACAAGAAAAGAGAAAGACCGTTACGGTGGAGAAAAAAGATGATTTGATTTTGGTATGAAAACCTTTCAGTTTCGCCGGGTACATTGCCATCGTTAAAGAGTCATCTACCATTATATCGTCGAGGCATACTGAGATTTGATGCCCAAAGATGCCACTACATATCATACTTATCGTTTGATCAGAGTCTGAAAGGGAAATCAAGGCTTTCATCTCCTTCCACCGAATGGAGCATTAGCGTAAACATCTGGATAGTGAGGTCTGGAAACCCTTCGATGTCTGCTCAATATAAGAAAATTAAAGGAAACTCTCAGGTGAATATGAGTGATTCTGTACCAGGCCGTAATATAAAATCTTGTTAATTTAGTCACTGCAAAACATGGCGGGGTCTTTTGATGCTTCATTGGACAGATCAAGTTCTAAAACAACAAACTTCTCATTTTCCTCAACAAACTAGTATATTATAATAAAAACAGGTCAAATTATTATGGTGTGACACTGTATAATCCATGTGTGTGTGTGTGTGTCCACTGGTTAAGTCCACCATTATTATATATGCATACACTTCGACATTGGTTAAATATCATAAAATTCCCCAAAGACATTTCTGCGGAACTGCTGTATAAAGGAAAATTCATCTCCGACTAAAGTG
The DNA here is from genome assembly GCA_018389105.1 of Nautilus pompilius. NCBI lineage: Eukaryota > Metazoa > Mollusca > Cephalopoda > Nautilida > Nautilidae > Nautilus > Nautilus pompilius. Next base: position 69,618 of record JACATO010001703.1, on the reverse strand, counting down.
GCCTGAAGCCACAAAGTATTGATATTTTAGAAAATGAATTTTCTGGTTTTATTCAGGAATTTGTAAAATGGCATCTAAAAAACGGTTATTAAAGAAAGTCTTGTAAGACGATATGGTGTGAGATGCACCATCGATATTTTGCAGAGAAATGTGACAATGTCCCTTTAATGCCAATGTCGATGTGGCCTTTCCTTGTACGGATCAGTTGCTCACTTCTCCTCCCCAAGCTGCTGCTCGCAAGAACGGTCTAAGTAGCGAGCGGGATGAACCGTCAAAATGAGAAACGACGACGAGCTCAGATATATTTTCTGGATACGTGGTGTAATTTAGAATTCTGGGTGCAGCAAGATAATCCCACTGTCACCATACATCCGCCACCACCACCGGAATCACCAGCCTCAAGGATGCTTCCTTAGTCGTAGACTTTTCGCTGTTTTGTCAGACTTTTATTCAATCGTCAACGCATCGAAGAAGAAACCCTGACTTTCACTAAACCGATCTGCCTTTTATGACGCGAAATCTAACTGGAACTATTAACCAGCTCCATTATGTCTGTCTCCGGATAACCTCGGATATTTGACAATGGTGACGGGCGTGGTGCCCGTAGCCATCCAGTTTCCTGACAACCCTGTTGTCGGTTCTCCAGTGGTTTTCACGTGAGCAGCATTTTCGGAAGGACCGACACATCTTTTACAGCCCCCCACCAATATTCCACGGTGGTTTATCGAGGACGGCTCTGGGCGAACTAAAAACAATAAGGTTGTGAACACAGCGGTGGAAAAGGAGACGACTGGCGAGGGACTGGCTGCCTTTCTGCGTCTCTAAGTTCAGCATCCGACACCCAGAATTCGCACCGCTTAGCGCATGCGCAAATCGTGATATCAGATTCCATACTTAGTAAAACAGAATCATGCCTGACGAAAAGCGTACATTTGTGACGATAATCCAAGCATTCTCGCTTTGTCCCCCCCCCCAGGCTCACTGAATCCGCCCGGCAGCGACAGAGCAGTCGCGTGCTCCGTTTTCTCGAACATCCCTCGCTTGAGCACGTAAGGGGGGGGGCTGAGTCAGACGCCCCTCGTCGGTCACTTCGGCCTGAGCCGAACCCGCCACACAGTCAAGTTTTCTACCAACTGTTACTTTGTGGAAAATTTATTACAGTTCCACAAAAACGAGGCGTCCCACACAAAGTAATGGGGACTTACTACCACTGTGTTTTGTTCGTAAAATTGGCGACCAAGATAAAACACTTGGTTCCACAGGTGTGTTGGACAGTTCGTACATCTGGCTTGACACAGCGGCTGATTGAGAAGAGGATCAGGTACGCCGTTTGCAGTTCCCGTGATATGGCGGGAGCCTGAAGATCATCTGACTGACTACTGGTTTAGCTGGACAAATTGTTTCTGGATACTCTAGAAAAACCAAACAATACATTAACTATCTAAATATTGCGTCTGTAACAAAAGCATTGACTCTAGCGCCATGCCCACCAGAAAGTTGAGAAACAGAAGAGTTATCCTGCAAAGAGACAATGAATCATCATCGTCCTCTTCGTCTGATAATATCTTTTTCTATGGAAGCTCAGCAAAAAAACTGCCTCATCTGATCGCACGAGAAGAGCTAATTGATCTGTTCCGTGACTTGTCTCTATCGTTGCAGCGCGGAGATCTTGGCTCTCATTTGCAGAAGTGGAATTCATGAGCTCCAGGTAGAAGAGTTTCTGCACAAATCTTAAAAAAAAACGTTGTTATTTTTTTGCGACATATAAGAATATTTCGAATAAATCTATTGTACGTCAAGAACGAGGGACGATCAGTAAATTTCAACTTGACTTTTAGAATCAGCTGCCGAATCACTGAGAAACAGTCGCAATTTCTCTAGAAGAAGAGAAAATTTATTTTTGTCGTCGCCCAGTGTAATTAAAAATACAGAAGCGTTTTTTTTGCTCGCTAATTTTATATTTTTCTTGACTTTTAAATCTGTGTGCTGGTAAGATTTTATTTACACACCCACACATCCGCGCGAGAATTATACGATGCACTGTTGAGACCGCGTACGAATAAGAACAAGGAAAAGCTAACCACAGGGACTAGGCTGTTACATCACCAGTACACCAGTAATTCCTAACTAAGCGTGTAGGTGGCGCTATACTTGACGTTATATACTTAAAGTTAAAGCACCAGCTGTCGATTATAGACTCACTTATCTGTACATTTTAACAAGAATGACTGTTTTCGTAAAAACTAAGTCCATTCTCTCCTGAAAAAAAAAAAACGTTAAAAATGAATTAGCTTTGGTTTTTAAAGAAAACTTTCTGCTATCTGGTTACCGACAGAATCCTGTGAGCTAGAAAGACCGACTCTACATGAAACGTTTTTTGATGGAAATCTTACATCAAAGACTAAATTATAAAAGAAGCAGAAACACAAAAGCATTAGCTGGAAGTTACCAGGAAAAATATGTTCAAGGTGCCATCAAAGCAGTGGGCATGTTTGAAATTTTTTAACACCTCGTAAAGAAGAAGGTAACAACACAGAAAAGTCGTTAGCAGCTTCGCCTTACCGAAAGGGTGACAAAAGAGGGAGAGCTCCAGAGACAGTATCAAAGCATTGTTGCAAATCGGTCTCATGTTTGGAGAAGAATTAAGTTAAAAGACCGGTTGCAAATATACCATTTAAAAACCATTTTACCGAAAAGATGTTTGAAAATTGTTTTTTTTTTACCCCCGAAGTCAGATCGGCAAAACGATTATTTTCTTCCTTATAAAAAAGAAAACAAAAAAGTTTTTTTAAAGAAAGATTTACTTTACTACAAAAGAAAGAAAGAAATGAGTTAGAGTATGGAAAACGTAATCTTAAAATAAACCATTATCTTAAAAAAAAAACAATAATGCAAGTATTTATGGCTATTCTTGATTTCAAACTTAAGCATGCGTGGATTATCTGTAAAGATGAACAGTTCGAGTAATGACTTCACAGGCCGTCGTGGGCCTTCGTAACAACGCTCTAAAACAGTAGAGATAATTCTGTTTGGGGCCGTGTGCTGTCGCCTTGTGTACTCGTACATTTCAGATAACTAACTCCCAAAATACTAGCCGAGCGGAAATAAGCAGTTGCGTGGCACCGTAAATGAGATTTACATTTTTAGGTACATGCATTGTCGAGTTAGTCCAATATCAGTAACTGTTTTGCATAAGATAGAATAATACGATCACATCTTTATTAAGCACTTCATAAAACCTCAACATTTTTTTAAAAAATCACGCATGTTTAATAATTTGAGTTATCTTCCTGTAAACGGTAAATATATATATATGATATGCAATAAGAGGGGAGATAATTACATCGTATCTTCTGTAAATGGTGAATATATATTTTTTATGACATGCAAATATCAGGGGAGGTAATTTCATCGTATCTTTACATTATTTGCTTTTTCTGTTGCAACTCTGCTTCTCCAAATAATTTTGCGACGTGTAAATAAATTAAATTCTAACGCATTCCTAAAAATATGAAAAGAAAAAAAATGCATGTTTTTGTCCTATTCTTAAATTTGTAATAGTTTTCCAGGTAAAGTTATTGAAAATATATCGCACTCTACCATCCAAAAACAAGATGTTGCTAGAATTTGAACAACAGCAAAATAATGTAACTTTGTTTCCATTTGAAATATTTTGTAAAACGTTGCAAACTTATAGTGCAGGTAAAATAACTGTATTAAATTCTTTAAACGCTCCCAACTATAATTGTCAAATATGCTCTCAGGTGATTCTGTATATACGAAAAAGTAAGCGGATTGTACGGCCATTTTCTTTTTATTGCGTAGCAAAGAAAGATAACTTCGTTTCCAACTGAACCAAAGCGCGTGGCCAATAGCGCATGAAAATTCACGAAAATAATTCTATGGAGCTTCTTTTCTTTTTTTTCATTTTGTAATTAAGCTGTTCGCTTTGAAGCTGGCTGTGTACACACAAACAAACAAAAAGAATAGCTGTCAGATAGCGGACTATTCCTCTTTAGCGAGATATTTTAATCAAGTATAAATACGATTTAAGCGTCAGCCAGCCAAATGGAGACGTGGAATTCCGGTCGGACCGAACAGGGGGAGATAATAAACAACAATAAAGTTAGGCGATTGCTGGAAGATGCTGCATGTTTTCGAGTGATCGAGGTTCTGCCTGACCGTTTACACCATTCGAGGAGAAAACTTTACGCGATTAAAACTTTCTTCTTTCTTCGAGAGGCAGGATGTCAGCTGTTAAACGCTGATCTTTATCGAGGGAGAAATCATTTTACTGACTGAATGAATGGCGAGGGGAGGCGCTGCAGTCGAAAAATTCGATCGACAGGGTACCCGAGTGAGAGAGAAGCGAACAAAAAGTCCGGTGGAATCGACTCTCACCTCTTTCTCTGAGCTGGCTTCAACTACAAAGGACAACAACAACAAAAATTGACACATTTGGTCGCTATTGTTGTCTTTCATATACAGAAATCATGGCGTTTATGCTTGAAAAAATGCAATTCGATTTTCCTACATATAAATTACGGCCGTGGTTTTTATCTCCCGCCGTCGATGTGTTGGCATTAGATAAAAGAAGGCTGGAGGAAAAAACACAAACACATCCCTTGCGGTAAACAGCCGGACAGTAATAAAACAACAACAACAAAACGTATTTCCTATTATTACTTCTCTGAAAGCAGCTTCCGGAGTACGTGGAAATTCCTCGATTTTATCTCCACCACTAAAAAAAAAAAAAAAAAAATTAAAACAAACTTTATTTTCTTCAATTGGCTTCGCGCCGACACCGAGCTCGGCGAGCCAAAGCCGGGGGGTGTCAATGCGATTTTATAGCGTGTGAGTACGAGCTGATTAACGGATGTTCTTTAAGCAAGAGAAAACTACTTTTTTGTTTGTTTGCTTTTTTAAAAAAAAAAAAAAATATTCCAGACTAAGACTGATCAGGAGCCGACCGGTGCGTCTCCCTACCGATCCGTGAGCGTCCCGATCTCTTCTCTGCCAGGTGGACTGAAGGAAAGAATAAAAGCCAATGATGCCTTTTTGCTAAAAACATCACTAAGATTCTGTTTAGTAGTTGAGGCTGGAGAGTTTTTCTCCCGCTTCTATATTGGTTTACCCTTTTTCCTCCCTTTTCCTTAGAGGTTGAGATTCTCTTGACCCTTCTCCTCCACGTTGCCTTCTCCTCTCTGAGCCCTGTAGAGCTCTCTCTCTCTGACTGATCTTTCTTCTCTCTCTCTCTGAGGAAATCTCTCCTCTCTCTCCTCTCTCTCTCGCTCGATGCCATCTCTCTCGCTCTCTCTCTCTCTCTCTCTCCTCTCTCTCTCTCTCTCTCTCTCTCTCTCTCTCTCTCTATCTCTCTCTCTCTCTGTACTGATGCATCTTCTCTCTCTCTCTCTTCTCTCTCTCTCTCTCTTTCTCTCCTCTCTCTCCTCTCTTTCTTTCTCTCTCTCTGTCTCTGATCTCTCTCTTCTTCTCTCTCTCTCTCTCTCTCTCTCTCTCTCTCTCTCTCTCTCTCTCTCTCTCTCTCTCTCTCCATCTTTCTGTAGTGACATCATCATCTCTCTCAATTTTTCGAAAAACTTGACGCTGTTGTTTGTTGTTGTTGTTTTTTTTTTACAGATGAAAAAGATATATTTACTTTCTAACAGGGAGATAGTTGTCACTGTATGATGGGGGTATCACTACGTTGTTAGATTTACTTTCCAAGAATCTGGCCGACCCAAAATCCGTAAAGCGTCAGTTTACACGACGCCAATATCGGCGATAATGGAAGTATAACAGGTGCTCACTGCGCAGCCGCTTAAAACGATTAATGATCTTGAAAAATATCTAATAAATGTTATATTTGGCTATGTTTTATAAATACTCTGTGTATCTTCTGAAAAGATGAAGCATCAATATTTACCACCTTAGATCAAGAGAGGTTCCAGAAAGCATTCACTGTAGAGGAAGGAGCCTGTCTAGCGCCTGCTGTCGGAGAACTTGAGTAAATAAGCTCTTTGAATTATAGTTTCTCTCTGAGATCTTTTCTGATATGTAGACAAGAAGCTCTCAGAAAAGAAAGACGATTATAAATACAATTAAACCAATTCCGTTTTGTCGCTAGTAATTTATTCCGGTTTTTAAATCTGGATTACTTAAGATGTTCAGTTTCTTTCTCATGATGATGTCGTGTTAAAACTTCAGCTAATTTATAATTAGGGTCCCTGGTGTCCGTCGGTAGGTGGGTGAGCGAGACAACCTGTTACTGTTCACAGGTAAAAGGAATTTTAGTAAATCCCTAATTCAGGACGAGTTATTGATCCGTTCTCCCTATGCAGAAACGATTGGGTGTTTTCCTGAAAAAAAAATGGGGGAGGAGGGGTAAATACCGTCTATTAGAAATCCAACTCTTTTCAGTAGCTCAGTGGTTAGAGCAACGACCAGAATGTTCCATCAGTCTGATATATTCGGCCAGGTGTTAAAACCTGTTAGATTCCCAAAAGATCGGGCAGTTTTACTTCATCGCAAATTTACGAACCGCTCTAAACCACAGGAGACCCAGGCAAGACCCAGTAGACGGTAGGGGAGCCTCGCTCCAGAGCTTCCTCGTCGCCTGCCGTCGTCAGGGCCGGACGCCACTCTGTTCTGGGCGAGCCAACGTCAATCCCAAGAGTTGGTTCCAGACCTGCACCTCGTCGGTTGCCCTTCTTTACACCCCGCAGCCACTGATTTGCAATAGCTTCCGGTAATCGCAGCAGAAAAAAGGGGACAATTATTATGCGAAGCCCGACGCGGTCTGTTCGAATTCTGCCCCGTTTTCCATCCCTGTTTCAGTAACTTCATTGTTCACTGCTCTCTTCCAGGTCCTTATTTGCTATATTAGGGGGGGGAGAAGCAAAGATGGCGGTTGTCGGACTGTTCAAGCGACCGTGACGAGCAGCATACACGCGGCACCTGTTCAGATCGCAGAAACCGTGAACATTAATAAACTACGGCTCACCTGTCTCAATTAAATTAAGCGGAGGATCAAAGGCTGTATGAAGCCGTGCAAGTAAAGGTTAGCAAAATATGATTTTCTTTTTTTTTTCACTTTACATTAACCAGAAAAACGCCAAAAACTACAGGTCCGTCAGTACACGTGAGATCGCTAAAATTACAGGTGTCATAAATATGGAGCGAAGTATTGTCTTACCTGTCAACGGCTATGGCGGCCAAGGTGTTCACCGACGCACAGACAGAAACGCCCTGCAGATACGGAGTGGCTTTGCAAAGAAACGCTCCGAACGGCCAGCCTAGAAAAGAAAAGAAACATACAATAAGCTTCGTCATTTTCCAAAATATCACTTGTAATTCCGTAAAAATAAAGGACCATTCAATCAGTCGTCAGAAGCTGATACTACGAGATTTTGTATAGGCCTTTAAATGTCAGTACCACGTGAACGGGAATACACTATTGTGGTCGAACAAAGAATATCGGCTCTGGCGAGAGTAACCATCAGCGGAGAGATGATTATCCGCCAAATCACTTCTTCCACAACAACTAAAGCAATAACAGAACTTCAACAATAGGGATTTACGTCTCTCTCCTCTCCAGTGGTTATCTTGTAAAAACACAGTCGAACATGCTTCGTCAGGGCGAACTTTCGTCATAGATATTGAACACCCCACTAGTTATTAAGGCTTTAGGAAGGACCCGACAGCGACTGCAGATCGGATACAGCGGGATGTACACGTGTGAGACGTTCGTGGGCATTGTACACGACGTCGAGAGTGGCGGATCTGGAAAAAGTTCCCCATTGTAAATAGTCGTAGCAGCGTATGCTATACAAACATTGGACCAGGGGGACAGTTTCCTCATTTCCCCCACTCGTCACACACACACACACACACACACACCACTCCCCCCAATCCATTCACTGCGAATTTTCATAATTTTTTCTTCTCTCTTTTCATCTTCGCTGCATCCAAGCGCTTGTGTTTGTCTCTTTTGCGATTCAGTTTCAACCATTAAGCATTTTTATGGTTGTTTAAATTACATCTTTAAAGGGGTCTTTTTTTTTAAAAAAAAGCCAAAGTAATAAAATTAAAATCCTAGATATGACACAGAAGATGGTAAATAATAAAATTTAAGGTAAAAGTATGGTGTTCTAAGCAGCGTGCCAGCTATGTGTGGGTCTTATAATACGGTAGTGGTGACGGCGTCGGCGGCTTGTGATGTCATAACTAGAAAAGTCTTAATATTGCTAGGCGGGATTTTGGTGAAATAGTGAAGTTTTCCATGATTCTTCGGTGACAAAATCATGAGCTGCCGCCGCTACTACAACAAATTTAAGGCACTAAAGATACTTAGCACACCGCCACAGTATACTGTACGATCGGTTTAATATGAAGTCTTTGCGGTACCCAGGAAAGAGATTGATTGTTTTGGTTTTCCTTCCAGACTGTGGTGACTTGAGAGTTGTGGCGTAAAAATATGAGAAATCGATCCCAGTATGCCTGTTCGCAGAAAGGAAGTCCCTTGACAAATACCAATTCTGCACTTTCCTCCATATCAGGAGGAAACTCATACCATGACGCTCCCGCCTCCACATATAGCCTCGTAAACTGTAATATCATGCGCCGGTCACGTTTCTCCAATCCCAGGTGAAGCATTCAAGCTGTGGATTACTGGAACCTAGAAATGTATTCTCCACTGATACCCCGATGGTCTCGCACTAGATGCCCTCTAACCAGATCACAGCTGACTATAGTCATTTTCTAACTGATATATCGGGAGACCTGGCGTCTGCACAGCTTATCCCATTTGGAGCCCAAGTAAAGTAATTTTTAGGTGAAGCATTTTTTAAAGTTTAAATAAATTAATAAGGAGCGCGAAAGTATGAAAATTTATTCATAGATATAAATCACACTAACAGTTGACGACAAGTTTAGGGTATCCTCTGGGGAAAGGTTCCACACACAAGAACAGTGGATAATGCCAATCTTCATGTCTGTCTTTTAACGGTTTGTTTTTTTCTTTCACGTGACGAAGAACATCAGGCTAAAATCAGAACTGCCTCCAGGAGAAATGCTGCCATTAGGCGCCTCAATCGACCGGTTTCTCTTCCGTTGAGCGGAAGATTTTCCCGTCTTTGTGGCTATTGTTCGAATCTCGGTTGATGTAATCGACTTCTGATCACAACCAGTTTTCTGAACCCCTCCTCCGATTTCTCTGTCGCATTATTTACAGTCGATTTTCAGAACCTTCTCAAATTCCTCATGATTCCGTGTTAAAAACCGACTGTAACTATGGCATGTTCCTCAGCTGCTTTGTTGCTAGGCAGTTATCTTAAATGAACAGCATTTGAGAGTAATGCTTTCTAATCGTGTACCATTTCCCCCCCCTTTTTCTCTTCCCTCATCAGCCTACAATTTGCGTATTTTACCTATGGAAAAATCGCGAAGCTACACTTCGAAAATTAGCCCCTTCCGTCGAATCGCTCGCTTTTAAATAACACAGTATTCCTATCTGCCTATCAACTATTAGACTCTGAGGAATTTTGTGAACTGCATTTCCTGGATTTATCGTTTATTATTAAGAAAGACGATAATAACGTTACGTAGATGTAGCATTTAATTTTCTATATATATATACCATGGAATCCCAGTAGTTTAAAATCGTGAATGTGGCGCCGTGGTTAATGAAGTGGTGACCTTAACTCTTTGATAAATTTCTCTTGATGCTTCGTTAGCCGCCAGGTGGCGGTTTGGCATATTCACGAAATCAAATCAAGGTGCCCAGTGATTACACGAGATTCTGATAAGAAAATCGCTTTTCATTTAATTATTCATGAGAATTAAAAAAAAAACCCTACTCTTTAATATTTTTAATTTATCGATGATTCTCGTTTATTGCCTTATAAGCGCTAACAATTTCCAAAAATTACTGATAATTTGAAAAAAAAAAGTATAATTATCCGCCGTTATGAAAAATGAATAATATTCATTTATTTATTTGCCTGTGATGTTTTCAAATTCTGAGATTCAAAATGTATATTAGATATTTTTGTATTATATTTAGCACACACTCGCGCATGAATATTGGATAACACACGCAAAAGGAAAACCAACGAAAATAACTATGATAATTATTAGTTTATCTGAATCCGCATTGCTATTATTTATCAACATAGAATTATTCTCAGCATTTGTAAAATTGATCCAGGACAGAGTACATTTCTTGCGGAATCACTTGCATGTCTGCTACAACCGTGTTTTTTTTGTTGTTGTTTCATCGTATTAGTCTCCCGGAAGTTCTAAAATTCCGAGAACGAAGCATGAATCATGTCTGTCATACTACTCAGTGCTCTCAATGTAAATTTCTTACAGAGAAATCTGGTTTTGGATTCATTACGTACAATGATCGAGACAAACCAAAGCAGGAAACGACTTTGATCATTCGTTGAAATGCTAAAAAAAATAATAGAATCTTTTGACGTGGGTACCGAGATTCTTATTTTTATTTGTTTTGAGGCGATACTTAAAATCCTTGATTGTCATCGACGAAAACATGAGATATAACCTTTTCATTTAAAGAGATATTTTCCAAATTATTTGTGTTGTTTTTTTTTTTTTTTGTCTCCCCCCCCCCCGTGTGAGTATAAGGAAGGGTTTCTGGGACTTCTGCTTTACGCGAGCTTGCCGGTTGTCCAGGGCTGAGAGCGAGGCTCTAAAGACCAACAGTGTCGAAACTGCGAGGCCTTTCTTGTATTTCAAAGGTCATACAATGACATTACAGCGAACCGCTTCCCAGGCTGCGTCTAGAATCAAACAAACAGTTAGCTGTTGGCCTTACAAAATGCGTGCTTCCTTCCGTGCGCAAATATGCAACTTGCAGCGCGTGGGAGGTAATCTGTACGATCGAGTTGTGCTCGAGTTTTTAAACTGTTAATTTCGTTGAATTAGCGAAAAGCGGCAAGTTTTTACTTGTTTTGGCCAATGGTAGAATTACTACTAATGCAGGACGAAACCCATAATGCATATATTAAAAAATATAAGTTCTACCTCATTAATTATAACTGGGAAGTTTTATGCCCCCCATACCTCTCTCTCTCTTCGCTCTCCTCTCTCTCTCTCTCTCTATCTTCTATCTCTCTCTCTCTCTCTCTCTCTCTCTCTCTCCTCTCTCTCTCTCTCTGTATTCTCTGTATCGACGTCATCTCTCTCTCTCTCTCTCTCTGCTGGGGATCTATACACTTTTTGCGCCTACAGAAGACAGCGTCAGGTTAAATCATTGGTCGGGTAAACAGAACGCATCATCTTTACACTGCAATTACGTAGATCCCTAACACTGTTGTACTTAATGCCTTGTAATAGTCTTTCGGATACTTTGGAGCGGTCGGAGATAAAGTATTCGTCCAGTCGGTCTGTTTCTTCCCCTTTGTTTTCGATCTGACTTACGTCCAATTCTCGGGAATGTTTGTTTGAAATTCGCCAGCTTCAGTTGTTCACCAGCCAAAAGTGTTTTATTATCATATTGACACACCCGTAGGCGTAAAACAAGGGAACAAAGGCGAAATCACTGTTCCCATTATACTGCCGGGAGCCAGTTTCTTTAAAATAGCTGTCAGTGAAAAGCACTCTCACGTTCGGTTTGTGGTCCTCGACTAGTAGTAGGGTTTTATAGAAATCAATGTAACCTCCCCTGGCTCAGAAGTAGTAATCTAAACTTTAAAAGGGATACATATTGACTGCCATTGATAAACTGACATTCGTTTTCCCTTTAAAAGATTTTTATGAATAAAAAAAAAGTTTATTCTTTTAGCTAAAACCATTAAGCCCTATGATGCTTCTGTAGCTGCAACGATCTGGACCCCCGACCCGAAATCGAGGGTCGTTCAAACGATCGCTCTCCTAGCAAGGAGACTTCGGACTCACCTAATTAGCAATGCCGATCGAGCGAATTCCTAGAGTCAAGTCAGCAAGCCTGATCAATGACTACAGCGTGCTTTTATTTTAGCCAAAGAGGGCGGAGAAGTTTGATTACTTGCATGTTGTTATCGCCTGAAATTTTAGAACCAGAATCATACCGTGCTATCCCGCATACACTCGCATGCGAGTGTAAGCCGAATTATTCCCATTTAAAAGATTTCAGAAAGCGAAATTACGACCCGCATACACTGGCATGCGAGGGTCACCTCAATTTGCCATAATATTGAAAAATAAACGTAGCAGTTAAACGCGAAATGTGCAAAAAAGTAATTGTAAGTAAGATAAAGTAAAACAAAATATGATTGCGTTCTGATTTGGTTTATGTCCCCTTCCTCACAGTCATCATCTGGCAAGTCGTCATTGTCATTGTCCCCTTCTTCACCATCACCATTAGAGTTATCATCTCCGTCCTCCTCATCGTCGCTTTGATGCGACAGTTCATCATCGTTGATCTCCCTTATTTCTCGAAGACATTCATCGAATTCTTCAATAATGTCGTCTGGTTATTGAATGAGCATTCATTGATTTAAGGAAGGAAAAAAGCTTTATCCAATCACTCGATAGACAATCGCAAAAACATGCAACCCGGTTTTAAGGTAAAGTAAATACCTTTTCCTCTAAAAACATTACGGAAAATGGCATGATGCCAAGACCGTCGCCCCAAACATTTCAGTTTGATAGTTTTGTTACCGGTCACCACATTTACCAATGTTCTTGGAATCCAGTCATCGGTGAAACACGAAGAGAACCCGAAAATCCTCACAACAAATATGCAGTATGTGTTTTGAGGAATGACCAAATTATTGGCCACGTTCCAAGAAAGTTACGGGAAGAAGGGAGAATAAGCGGCGTAGGGGGCTAGAAGATCCAATCGCATGTCAAGTGACAGGACCCAGAAAGCCAATGAAAGCCAAATGAAAATGCTCAAATGTTAAATGAATATTTTCGAAGATGTAAATATAAATAAATCAAATCAAATAAATCGAAGTGTTTTCATTTTCTAAAAAAATTAATCCGGATATACCTGCAGGCGAGTATATCTGGGGTGCAAGTGTATGCGGAGTAACATGGTATGATATCCTGAAGAATTTCTCTCTTTGCATAATAAAAGTTTGAATTTTCATTGAAAATAAAACTTAAACGGATTGCTAACCCTTTGATGAAATTATTTTCCAGATTTATAATTAAATTTAAGAAAATGAATTAACAAAGGAAAAGTTTTATTACAGGATAATCAAAATTAATGACGTCACGAAGCACATCGTGGGGGGTAATTATTAGTATTCGAAAAATGTTTGCTAAACAGCATAGAACTTTTACTAGAAAATAAAATAATACAACTTTAAGTAGGGAATTTCTGTTCCTTAAAAATAAAAAAATAAAGATTTCAGATATAAACAATCTAAAACCGTCATTTTTGTTTAATATATTAATATTAAAAGAATTAAGTGGTTTTTAATTTCTCTGAGCTTTTTCAATAGTTTTGAATGTTTATAACCCATGTGATTTGTTTCGTTTTGGCTTCTACCTATCCAGTGGTTATGATTTAACTTACCCTGCCCTACAGAGTTATGTGCACACACTACTGTAACTGTTGGTAAATTTCCCAACTCACATTTTTAATTGATTTAGTACCACTATTCTAGAAAATCTATGTATTACTCTTTAAAATTTTAAACCTCGTACTAGGATGCATAATAATTATGATTTATATTGCGAGTTAATGGTGATTCAATATCTGTAATACATTTTTTCATATCAATTCTGAAGTGTCTTGCATGTTTCGTTAATTGATCCAGAAAATTATTATTATTATAAGTTTTATTTTCATCGTCTGATCCAGATATCGGCGCAATTAAATTTGTAATTTTTTACTGTTTAGATTTATATTTCTTACTAAGTCTTTTAAAGCAACATTCTTTAGCCGCTCATGCATTAATGATTAAATTTGCATTAGTTAGAATTATGTTTTCTTTTCAGTTTAAATCCATCATAATCTATCTTATCTTACGCATAAAACCTATAACTATTTTGTGCAAGACAATGTCTATTCTTTAATTTTTACTGTATCGTTAAAACATTTAATTTTATACCAAAAATTCTAACTGAATCCAAGTGTCTGTTTTTACATAAACTCTTACCGATGAAAATGTTATTTTTATTTTTTCATTTATATTATTTGGTGTATGAACTACTGTGGTCTCATTTCTATTTATTAATTTATTTCCATTATAATTAGTTGAATGTAAAGAATGTGATAAAACATGAAATACAACTACATTATTAAAGTTTTATTATTATTTTCGTCAAAAGCATAAAACTTACTTTAATTAATGACAGGATTACTTCCAAAAATCACATTCTATCCAAAATATATTTATCTGATGGACTTAATTATCTACATGAATGTGAACCTCAAAATTAAAATTAACGGGGTCAATATCTATAATTCTATGATTATCTAATTCAAATTTCCAGCCATTATACTTTAACCAGTTCTTTTTTCTTAAAAAAATTTTGATTCGTTTAAACTAGTAAATTAAAACCTATTTAAACTCATTTAATACTTAAAATTGAATAGAAACTATGGTGAATACACAGGCAAATTCGATGATTTCGAATGCAGCTTTGAGTGATTATGTACAAAATTCAATTATTTGTTAAAAATATTTTTTTGTTTTTTTTTTAGTTATAACATTAAATTAAATTATTTAATCTAGATTAAACTAGGTTTATTTAATTTTAAACGATTCTTATATTTTTCTCTTTTGTATGTTCAATTTGTTTGTTAATACAGTTATTATAGAAGATGTTAAACCAAATATACAAATTAATAAATTTAATTGTTTTTCCTTTTCACTTTTATTTACTATACATAATTTTAAATCATTTAACGAAAATAATTAAATTTGATTTATTTATTTACTTAGAAAGAATAACAATATATTTTCCATCTACATTATGACCATTTATATTATCTAAAAGTTTAATTTAACCTATAACTTTTAAATAATTTATTCAATAAGTTTAAAATAAACCTTTAAAATTTGTATTTGTTCGCAACTTTTAATTCTGTAAAATATTTTTAGCGTGTTTAGTCCAAAATGTTTGACATAAATTACACAAATAACACTTTCTTTTAGTTTAGAATATGTGATGAAAAATATTTTTATCAAAGAAACTACTAACTAAATCAAAATCTTTATATTAAAAAATTAGAAGCACGCCAACAAAAATCAAAATCATACATATTTCTATTATCTTTACACCAACAATTAAAGTGTGAACCATGAATTTAACTGAATCTAAATTTAAAACAACATTCTATTTTATTAGGTTTATTGAGAAAAGTATCTCGCATAAAGTTCTTTAAAGTATTTAAAATCTTTTACCATGTTTTTCTATATCAAAGATCTTTAGAAGACTTTCCTTTTAAATTATAATGTTTTGAATAAAACTTGATGTCAATAAATGGACAAAGCTTTAAAAGGTGTATGAATTATTTTATCAAAACTATTTAACTGTTTTATTTAGGTTAAACATTTAAATCTCAAGAAGAAACGAAAATTACACAGCATTTAAAAAAATCAATAATATATAAGCATATGGAAGATTTAAGAAGAGATAATTTTACCATAAAGTCAATAGAAATAAAAGAAGAAAGGATGATAAACTTAAGTCTTTTCTTAACGCATTTATTGCTAGTTCTAACTATCATTTAAAAATTAAAATGCTTGTAAAAATAGATTTAGATGGGCTGCTTTTAGGAACTTAATGAAAATAAAATATCCAAAAGTAAAGAGATGGAGAAATAAAATCACTGATAAATTTGAGGAGATTAGAAATATAATATTAAAATGTTTAGAAATTAAAGATCAAGCAAAAGTTAATCTAAAAAAAATAGGGAAGAAAAATTAAATAAAGAAAAACAACATGAAGACAATTATATAGATATTAAAGAAAAAATAAACTAATTCTCAACAACTAATATATGAATGCAGATATGCGTTTAAAAATTAAAATAGATAAATCACATTAAAACTAAGAAAACAAAAATCTTACAGTTTATATATATCAAAAGATCTATGGACCGCATTTTAAAATAGCAAATTAGGTACAAAGTATTAACCCGTTTCCAAAACATCTAGATTTTTTCTTTCCATACTTACAGGTGCCATTTAGCAGATGCGTTTTATTTTTTTGTTTTTCACTCTATTTTCAACTGCGATATCAACTACGCCACATGAATAACCCCTTTTAAAAAAAAATTTTAAATGTGAGCTACTACTACGATCAAAGTACAAATCTTTAGCGCAGTTTATTGTCCATCAGCGCGAGTAGGTCTTCCAAGAAAACCTGCAGCTACTGCATCTAAAAATGATAAAATTGCTTTCCCCGATACTCAACAGAGATGGGAAAGTAGCTCAAAGTGATCCACCAACGTTTTATTCTTGAACAACACTTCGTAGATCTTCAAAAAAAAATTCCATTAAACCTCTACAATATTCTTTGTCTACTCGTAATAGGAAGAGGAATATGGTGGTGTAATTGGACCTTTTTTCAACCGTAAAGTAACTTTTCCAAGAGCTTTTACCCGTTTTTGCTTTTGATGTTCACTTAAAGAAAACCTACAAGAAATTTATTGCTCCATTTATTTAACAAAACGTTTATAAATATTTTTTTAAAAAAACATAACATTCAATTTATTACCATCTGACTGTACATTTCATAACTCTGTCTGACAAAAAAACTACAAAACACTGAGATTTTGCAAGACAATTTTAATTAAAAGCAACTTATCAGCTAAACCACTTTTCTGGTCTTTTGATTCTCTACTTAAACAAAAACAGAGCGTAAAGTAATTAAAATTCACCAGATGTAACTCAATTGATTAAAATTTGCTTAAATGAAATATTCTAAAATCTAGATTTAGATCAAGGGTGAGATATCTACCGCTATTTAAAACAACATGAGCGTTGGTAACTAAAAATTAATAAGTATATAAGGATTTGCTCCTTAGCTATTATCTTTAGCAGTTCGAAATCCTACCAATATTTTTAAGCTTTTCTGTTCTTGCTGAAATAATAAAACTCCGATAAAACCTAGTATTAATGTGTAGAAGTGCAATCAAATCGTCTATTAGCATAACTAATATTGTAGTTTACTTTATTTAAAAGTTTCTTAAGAAATTTCAGTTTCTGTTCATTAGATAAATCACTATCTTCAAGAAACTAATTTTTTCCACCGCAACTGTGTTTCCTCTAAAAATTAAATCATTATTTCGCTTTCTCAAAAATATAATTCTTTACTCCATATACCATCTGTTATAGTTTTCACAAAATCCAAAGATGTGAGTTATTGGTACAGAGAAATTAAATCGGTCTCTAGAATTTGATTTGTCTGTTATACTATTATGTCTTGCTTTAAATCCTATATTGGTAACTTCAAGCATTTCGTTTGTGTCTTTATACCAACATTGGTTCAATTCCTAGAATTTAATAAAAGATCAATTCTTTCATAATTTTTGCTTTACCCGGACAAAGTATAGCCTCAATTGCTTTGCCATCTAAATATATATTTTAATCTAACAAAGTAAATGAAATATGCTGTTATTTGTCAAACTTACATTCGTCATCGCATCGTCATTGCATTTTGTATTGCTACGTTTTGAAACATTTATTTTCTTAAAGTACATGAATATCAGAGCAGTCTTTCCCAGTAGGACCACGGTAACGAATGTACTGTCTACAACTAATCTAGTTTGTAAGGCAGGCATAATAAAGCACTGCGTATATATATGCGATTGTGGGCGACCATATAAGGGTAAAAATGTAGACCGATGTTAGTAAGAGTAAAACAACACGGGAGAGCAACAAAAAAGGTTAAGACAAAGAGCTCAGGGGTTTTAGAACACGTCCAATGAGAGATGAACCACTGAAATGAGCAGAAGCAACGATCCTGGCCATTGAGCCCCCACTAGGGAGCTCAACAGATTAAAGAAGTAGCATACATGGTTCTAGTCAATCAGTCCATTAGCAGGTCAAGTTTTGAACTCAATCCTATATAGTTACCCAATCTACGTGCTAAAAAATATAAAATATTTGGAGAAACTAATCTGTGAGGTTAAATAGAGATACAATTTTACCAATAATTGTTGGTAGCTCATTCAGCAGAATGTCGGATTCACAATCAGACAATTCCTGTTTCGAATCCCACCAATAAAGTATGTGATAATATCATCAGGAGATATTAAAATACCCATGAGGACGGGAAAAAATAAACGTTTCGAAACATAGCAGCAAAAATTGCAATGAAGAACTAATTGTTTACAATTAACTAGATTACGACTTGTTAATTGAATTTTCCGTATAATTATATTATCGACATAATTTGTATTACAAACTTTTAAAAGTTTTCTTTCAAACAGTATCCCAGCATTATGTGGCAATAAATTCGCACTCTGAATATGAATTGTAATACCATTTTCTGCACCAGAATTATTTATATCTATCTCAGTTCTAGATTCATAAAACTCATATTTATTTATAGCTTCATCAATAATTAAATCCACTGCCGTCAATTTTTATTCTACTTAATATACAAACATTTATTATTAAAAGGTTGATTTTATAATATCTTTAGCTGATTTTTAAAATTCTTTACCTATGTTTATTTGCATTGAACGTTTCTTTTTTACTTTTCTGTAAGTTTTTTTAGTTTCGCGAGCTAGCAGTTAGTGCATTTATGTTTTGAATAGAAAATTTAATTTGCGAATTACTAAAGTTTTAATGCTAGAATTATTAGAAATATTATTTATTATTTTTAGTTTAATTTTGTGAGAAACATAACCTTTTTAAACCTTAGTAATATTTTCAAAATTATCTCTAATGGGGTATATTCTTTTTGAATTATTAAAAACATATCCAGACATTCTGTTACAAGTGATTTTTAGAGTATTTCTTAAGTATTTAATCTAAACAAATCCAAATTCATTTTAAACTTGTCTTAAATGTAATCTAAGTGAAACAATTTAGTTTCGGAAATTTATACATTTTCATCTTGATCTATAATTAAAATTTAGATGTTTGAAATAAACTTTTATTAACTGGTAAACAACCTATTTTTTGTTTTTTTAACCATTTAAAATCTTCAAAAAATTTGATAAAATGTTTAAAGGTTATGTCAATTAGTAAATACTAAATTAGAAACGTTTACTCTCCTACAGTACTTACAACAGCTGCAGTCTCTCTCAGCAGGGCCATCATGAAAGATTGATTTCTACAACGAAGCCAGTTTGTGAGACAGGCAGAATAAAGAAGGAATATATAACATCCCATGCTATTTTTAATTAAATCACAAGTTACAAGAATATAATTAAATGATAAAATATTAATTGAATTATCACTTTAATTGTAATCAAATGATAAAGTCTTGGTGTTAAATTTTAACAGATTTTCTAAACCATCCTTTACAGTAAAACAACCTTATAGTTAGAATTAATATCAATGAAATCATTATCAGCTTTAAGAGTAATGTAATATTACTTAGTTTTAAAATATCAATGATTGTTATTTTTCACGTGTTGGAATTTCGTTGCCAATTTTTAAATTCATATGAAACTGTCTGAAGTTATTGTTGGTCAAACGATTCCATTACCGGTACTATATTTTCAAAATATTATTTGTTTACTAACATCTGAAAAAGAGTAATACGTCTTAAAATTAATCAAAGCATTTTCATATTGTTTCGTATAATCTAAATTTAATGTTGAATAAAAATCTGTTCTAATATTTTCATTTTTGATAAACAAAATTATAGGAATATTTGAATTTTACCAATTGTTCAACACTTTTGCTATTTTATAAATAGCTACTCAACCATTAATAATGTTAAATTAGCGTATCTATTAAATTTATTTAAAATAATTAATTACTATTTGCATCTTTCTAATTAAAAAAATTATTATTTGTATCTTGTTTAGGCGCTTAAAGTAAACAAAGTTTTTCAATTAACTGATTTTGATCTGAGGGTAAAAACAAGACTCTTATTCACCAAATTATGCTTACTTCATTCTTTGTAAAATAAAATATTTTTAGTTTAGATGAATTTTGCTGGATTTGTAATAAGACGTTTTTGTTTTAGTTCAGGACAAATACATTTGTTCGGTTTATAATTTTACTTGAACTTAGTTTATTTTGTGCATCACCATCGTTGTGGTAAATAGCTGAACTGTGTATGCTAAAATCGAAACATAAATTTAAATATTGTTTAGATAAAAGTTGCAATAAACGAAGAGTAGTGTCAATTTTATAACTATTACTTAAAAGGTAGATAGTCTAATAATAAAATCACTAAAACTGTTTGATTTTTGTCACACATATGGTCATAAAAAAAAATAAGCGAATTTTAAAATTTTGAATTAATTTATTTCGGATTAGAAATATCATTTGGTCAAAATATTCTACATATATTTCTTGTTTATATTATTTTGCAAATATTTTGTGGGTCAAAATGTTCACTCTTTAATTCAGTTTCATTAAAAAAAATATTTAATATCTGTTATTTATTTAGCTTATTAGCAAACCCACTCTTATTGCTTGATATTCAGGTTGATGTAAAGATTTTTAAAAAAAAACATCATTAGAATAATTGAAAAAAACATGGATTGAATAACATACTCTTAAGTAGACATGGTTTCAACTCTTTTTATATAATCAATCCACGTATATTTCTAAGTAATGAAAACTTATGATCTTTACTATTCTTATTTTCCCAATAAGTTTTAAATTTAATCATTTAAACAAAAAAATCGAAAACGCTTAAGTTCTTACTGTTTATTTAATTTTAATTTAATTTTACTTTGCTTAGTTTCAGACTAACTTTTGTATTCATTTCCATC
This sequence comes from Nautilus pompilius, assembly GCA_018389105.1. Taxonomy (NCBI): domain Eukaryota; kingdom Metazoa; phylum Mollusca; class Cephalopoda; order Nautilida; family Nautilidae; genus Nautilus; species Nautilus pompilius. Next base: position 48,749 of record JACATO010001703.1, on the reverse strand, counting down.
TGTAAACTTATGAATAGAAGAAGAAACCTACTCTTGAATTTTAACTATCTACAAAATTAGTCAAGTTGCAACAATGGAATCAACAATAAACATCTAATCACCTCAAAGTGAGATCTGAAGAAAAAGAATCAGCTGAAAAATATACTTTTGTTATTCTGAATTCAGACTTACTTATAAACAAAAGTCTAAAGATTGTTGTTTGTGATGTAAAAGTAAAAATAATACAAACAACGAAGAGGTTATTAGTAAGAATAATCGATTTATGTTAAAAGAAGCGTGTAACATTTGTGGGAAAAATAAACATGTTTTTGTCTCAGGATTAAAGTTTGTTTCCGGAGATGTACAATCATCTTTAGGAAAATTTCCTTTATTTCCTAGGGCTAAATATCTTGATGAAAAACATTTACCGGGATAATAACTACTGTGGTGCGGAAACGCGATTAGATTCAAGATTAAATCTATATAATTCACCAAAATACAGTAAAGAACCTATAAATAAAGCTGATCGTGCGTGCTATACAAATAGTTTAAGCTATAAAGAAGGTGGTTCCGTAGGCAGTTTTGCTGGTATTAGAAGCCGACAAAAAACTGATATATTCATGATGATAATAATAATACTCAAAATTTTAGTTTAAGAGAAAAAATTGATAGACGTTTAGTTTAAAATAAAATTAAGGGTAATATATGTTTTGGAAGTTCCACCAAGGAAATTAGAGTTTCAGGTACAATTAAAAAGTAAACACAAAAAATGCTGAAGACACCTGCCTTGTACTGGCTGGAGATTTACATAAACCTGCTAGATGATAATCTGGTCAGCGGACTTAGTTGATAAGCGAGCTTTTTCAATAAATGTAAGAGATGTATTTTCTGAAAATACTTTGAATATTTCATTAAAAGTAAAACTAGAAAATCTTTAATAAAAACTGCGGACTGATATGGAAAGTGAACATGTTATCAGAACTTTAAAATACCTTTAAAAGGAATAGAAATGTATCATACATATAATGCAGGTAAAGCAGTTGTAGTCGAGATATTAGGTAAAACCTTAAAAATAATACGCTAAAGAAGTTTAGAGAAAATAATGATTATATCTGGATTACCATTCTAAATATATCAATGAATGAGCGCAACAACAAAAAGTAAAGATCTACCGACATGTCACCAAAAGAACCGAGTGTAAAAAATAATGGAAACTAAGTAGACACAAAATTAGATATGATAAAAGAAAAAAAAACTATTTAAAGCTAAAGATTTAGTACTAATGTATCGTTTTAAAACATTTTTTTTTAAAAATGCACTTAAATTGGATTGATGAAATATTTAAAATTATTAAAAGGCTACTAAAAAAAAAGTCCCACGGATTGTTTCTCCAGAATAGTTTCCAGATTAATGAAAACTGAAATTCCTATTAAAGTTGATATTTCTATCACCTAGTGGATGAAACATGTCACCAAAATGAGGTAACACAACTTCAATGAATATTATGTTATTTCCGATTTAATTAACTTCTTATGTGTATATATAACCTCTGTATTATATAAAGATAGGTATATAATTTTGTGGTTTTAATTCTTGTTATTAAAGAATTTTTAATCGTTTGCAAACCATTTTTATTCAAAATTTATTTTATCCATTTTAGATTTAAGTTTTAAAAATTCATTTATTATCTATCCTGCAACTTTTATTGAATTTATTTTCAAGAGATGATTTGTAAGCAGAAGTGTGGTAGAAATCCATGCTCTTTCATGTTTAGGTATGCATATTTTGTTTTTTTTTTAAGCGGTAGCAAAGAGAATCTGTAAGATTTTTGTATTTTAATTTTATTATATTAAACCGAAAAGTATACATTACACATTTTGAATACTCTTAAACCCACAATCCTAGACAAAGACGTGTGTTAGGTATTTTATAAACTTTACAACCAATAAAAAGCGAGTTTTGATTTTTTACTTATAACCAATAACAAAACATTTTATTGATTAATGTTTATAAAATATCGCCTGTAACCATTTCATGCCCGATGTGCAGTCAGCCTGACGGTCTAGTCAAACTTCGAGCATTCTGTAGTCAGGGTTTTAACAGCGAAGTTCAATGTTTGAAATCTAAAGCTTAAAATTTTGAAATTAGATCACATCAAAAGTGAGTTGTTATGGAACTGACGTACGTCCTGTACCAAATCACGAAAATATTAAGATCTGAACGTTTGGCTGTCACATGCCGGCTTTGGGTTAGTATTTATTATGATTCAGTATCGGGTAGGCTTATTAACATTTGACTGTTGAACTTATAGCGGATATTCCTCGCACCTGGCCGGGGAATATCCGGCGCTTTTTCATACGTGCAGTTCGCAGCGAGAAGAATGCAAAATTGAGTTTTTAGATTTCTATATCTTACAATTAGACAAAAGATGTTTTTGAGGGAGGGTGCAGAAGCCCTATATACACACACACACACATATTATATATATATATATAATATATATACTACTGACAGATAACTAAAATATCAATATAATTATATAAACAAAAACTGTATGCATTGCTTCATAGATTGCCATTTTTTTGTTTTTCATTTGTAGACAATGGGCTGACGTCAGAGCACCTGCTAACGCCGAATATCATGGGGCGTCCTCTTTACTCGCTCTTCAATAACTGTTAAAGACCTTATTTCGTAAAGCCTGTCTCTATATCCTCACGCTATGCGAGTACAACGTACAAAAGCTGCTGGATTCTCGGACCTTTTCACAGAAGAGCCATAACGTAAATCCACACAACTTTCAAATGCACGGAAAGTTTAAATTCAGTGGCATTAAGTTTTCCATAATAAAAAGAGGGAGAGCGTCTTGGTTATGGATTAAATTAATCCCGTTTCTATGCAGAATTCGGTCTCCAGTCAAACCCGTTGTTGTTTTTTTCTGTCAGAATAATTGGTGGAGGGTTACAACGCCTGGTGTCAGATCTGCCACGTCAACGGTGGAATTATTATTGCTTTTTTTAAAAAAAAAAGAGAAGAAAAAGGGGGGGTCAAATTAGTTTTGAGAGAATGTGGTTAATTTTTAGATGCTGTAAGACTTCTCTGACAGCAAGAGGTACTCGACATCTATGGGTGTAAGTAGAAATCGCCAGACCCCAGTAGCTGGCGCTGGGACAGATAATAAAGCATTACAAAGTCAGACCTAGACAGTGCTGTTCTGCGTAAGATTTCGTCTTGCCAATTACTGAACTCGCACCAAAGCAGAAGGAAGTCATCGCAGCAGCCGGAGGCTTTTGCCATTAATCAAAGTTTCTCTATTTATTGTTAGAAGATGCTTTTCCTCTCTCCAGATGTAAGAGGCATTCAATATTTATGAAGCATTGCATTCTTTGTCGATCTATAGTAGTTACATCAACTTGGCATTGAAGTTGTAAATGGTCGAAGTAAAATGAAAAAAAAAATTCCTTTTTGTTAATTTTAAAAATAAAAAGTAAGATATTATTTCCAGAGCCTGACGTAATAAATTATATAAAAGGAAGCCAAACCGTATTTTAAAATGCCTTCTATCATTTCTCGTATTGATTCCTTCTCAAGAAGTACGCAGAAATTTTCTAAAATTTCGAAACACGTGTTTTATAAAATTTGTTTTGTATAGTTAATAATTTATGAATAGGACAAAATAAATGTTAGTTAGCAAATCATTTAGTATTTTTTTAGAATTCGTCAAAGCTGACCAGCTGTCACGATCCTTTCTGTGAAAAAATGGTCACATGCACGCAATCCTATAATATTAGTTATCTCCCCTGCATTGCAGACGTGACGCGATCCCAACGTTCAGACGTATCTTTTCAAAGGTCGACTAGATATTTATGTTTATAAAAACGATGTAGTAAGCAGCCGCAAAAATACGAGACGAAGATGTGTTCAGTTTACTTGGTGTATCAAGAACCGGTGGGGCCCCACTGGTAGCATGCACAATTGTGTGCAGTTCGTACGACGCTTTTACTTGTTTTCGTCGGCGAATCTTTCTCCGATAAGGCGCAGCGTAGCACGTAACCCGGAACAGTCCCTTTAAATTAGCGCATGGGCAACAGACGTATAAAGAAATTACGATTCCTTAAATAAAAGTAGACTGGAACGTTTAGCTTAATTAATTGGAAACATCTGACATAGCTACTGAAAATGATCACCTCATTTTATTGATTATGACCAAATACAAGCAACATCAAAGGGTTAACCAGCCGAAGTCGGATGTACTAGGTCTCTTCCTGACGCGGACAGGAAGGCTTAAACACCCATAGTGTAAAAGCCAAGCTGTCCAGACGCTATACATCCCCATCCAACACGGAATATCTGGATTCATATGCTGGGTAGGTACCATTCTCTGTGGAGCCGCTAGGTAGGCAAAGCTCAGGTCAGCTGTCTGAGACGAGTTTCACGCTATTTATCCACGAACGAGGGTCCCCTTTACTGCTCGTACAAGTAGAACAGAACAAAAGACAGTCAATAGTAAGCAATGTAATACAAAGGGGAGTGGTTACGAAACAACATCGATATACATTGTATACAAGAGACTACCTAAACAAAACAACAAAAAAAAATCTACAATTCAACATCAGAGGATGCAGGCCTGCAGAATATAGCCACAGAATAATACAAAAGGAGGAATCTTGACATCGGGACGAATTACATTACAGCGGGAAAGATTGAGACAATCGCTACAAAGAGGAGGTTAGGGTCATAGGAATTGTTATTACAGCATAGAACAGGAACATCCAGATCTACAGTTAGTACCGCCATGACAACACAAACAAAATCTGAGATATACCGAGTACAACGGCATAACGAAAGTAGATAGGCAACAAAATGAAGATTAACTCTCTTCGTTAACGCAAGCCGGATCACCCACCTTCTTCCTGATCACTAGAGTGGAACTATAAGAAGACTAAATAGGAGTTTTACAGACGTATTCACAGCTCTGGAGGACACACGGAGCCCACAAAGCCTCTCACTTAAGCAGCCAAGTTCAAGCGATTAACCAATCCTCCCATCAGAGGCGGAATTTAAAAAATCCAAGTCCAAGACTAAAGAAAACATGTTTCATTCGCCTTTCTAAGAAGGAATATCTGGTTAGTTTCATATTTAATTATACAACAAACAGTTCATCATGTTGCATCGATTATTTGCTCGCGTCTTCTCGAACGCTAGATATAATTACTAGACAATGCGGAATTTTCTTTTGTTGTTCCAATGACTGGGTTGCATCAAAAGCGGAACTCAGCAGATCCGACCATTTTATGACGTGATTTACAAAATGGATTTACGAATGATTTCTTAACTTACTATAAGATTGGCGGGAATTAATTTCATTATCCGGTGTCTCGTCGCCACACCCCCTCCACGTTTGACCCGGTGAGCGGGGTTTCACTGACAGTCGGTGGACTTTATGTCGGTGTACACCGTTTTGGTTTCGTTAGCGGGTTGTTAAGTTACACCTTGGGGGCTGACGTTAATAACAGACACGTCCAGCCCCGGCCCATGTACCGAGAGCATCTTGTGTTTCAGCTTCCTCGTCATCTAGACGGAATCAGATTGCGCCCGTAAAATAGTTTTTTTTTTAGCGCACGAACTAAAATCGGCCCAGTCTAGCACTTCCTCCTGTGTAATGGACTTCTGTTTCTAAACCAGCTAAAAAAAAATTAAAAAAAAATTTTCGAACCGACCCCCATTTACTGTAAGTTCTGCTACCCCGTGGCTTATCCAGATCAGTTCGAGTGGCTTCCGGTTGGATAAAATAATTAATTTACATGATATAAACCAAATAGATATTCGAGTGCCACTGTTTTAATATTGGCATTGGCTCATTAAGCTGTATAAATATGTACTCCGCGGCGAAGTTCCAGAGTGCAGGGGAAGAGTATGTCTGAAGCAGCATCCACGCAGCCTCCCTTCGCCTCGATTTCACGCTACTTCTCGATTAATGCTGTCTCCGCGGACTGGCGGCTTTAACCAAACATTCTTCTCGATCTTCTGCTGTCGACGACGACACCCCCCCCCCACAACTCCGTACCACCTCCTTTCCCAGAAAAGGTCATGTTTGGTTTCAGCACCTGGAAGAAGCTTCATCCGCCCACGGTATCAATTTTCACGATGGACGTTAGCTTTAATACACAGCTACTGCCCGGGGACAAGATCTCTTCATCTTGGCAGTTATTGAGTTCAAGGACAGATGCTTCTCGTGCACAACATTTATAGGAGAAAACAACATCATTTTTTAAAATTCCCGAATTCAATAGAGATTCTAGATTTTTATATTCTATTTTGCTAAACATATAATATACATTTTTCAAATTAAAAAGAAAAAAGACGCTTTTTAAAATGTTATTATGCCTCTTGAACAAAAGAGAACCGTTTTTTTTTAGAACAATGAGCTCGTTTTCTGTCCTACTACAAACATTTGGTTACAGGTGAAACAGGTGGACCCTTCGGCTCCCATCTAACGGAGATTTAGGCTCGTAAAAATTATATTGGAACATCTTTAATTCTATCTCGCGGCTCAACTGTCCCCTCCCCCCACCGGCTCTCCCACATTATTATACGAAGAAGTGTTCTCGATACTGTCAATGCAAGTCTCTGTTTTTCTCACCTGAATGGATTTTGTTTGCCAGGTAAAAGGTAGCGATTTAGATTGTTTCAGCTTGGCGAGAACAAAGGATATTCAGCCAGCCGGGATTAATTCCACGAGAATGGTCGCAAAAGCTAACTACCTGAGGAAACCGTCATTACGCAAATGTCAGACAAAGCAGATTTGCTCACCTTTGAACAATTAAACAAGTAAAAAACACAATCATAAGAGTGTACAAGGCCTAATACTAGAACATATTTTAGCGACGGAATCATAAGTGTATCAAATATGTTCCATCGGCGGTGGTCGTTGATATATTGATGTGACGCAGTTTTAGAGCTGGATGTAGAGGAAGCTTTCTTCACATATATATATATATATTATTGTGGTAATATTACAATCCTTAACAAGGTTGCCATAAAACATCCGAAGTATTCTCAAGAACAGGAACTTACTTCTTCCGAGTTCCCTAACATCAATCGCAACTCTTTTCTCTCCGTTTTTTTATTTAAATAGATGTTTCAGCTCCGAATCTACGCCGTCACTGACGGACTTCGTGCCAAACGATACTGAACTAAGGCTGTTTTACGCCGAACATCCTTCGTGTCGACAGAAATCTTAACCTTAAACAGCAAATAACGAGCGAAACCTTTCCCTATCTACCAACATAGCGCAAAACGGGTCTTATGCAACCTCTCCATCCTCACACACACTCGCTCTCATTTCCGTTCGCTTCTCGAAAGTTCTCCCGCATTTGTACGGCCCGTGCCGAGGGGAAATAAATGGAAGACAACGGCCAGGAATCCATTTTCATGCAGCAGAACTAACGGGGATAAAATTGTAAATGTAAAATTATCAATCATCTTCTAACTTGACGGGACTCTGAGAAAGTATCCCGTGGGGGTCCCCGTGGTAACTGGCTTATTACAGCGAGTGAGGTATTTACGATATTTTAAAGAAAGAAAAACAGATTAATCTCCAGATGATTTATCGAATTATTTTGCCAGGACCAGCTGTTAGGTAATAACTGCTGTTGTGTTGTTTTAATCATACCCGGAACGGAGGTTTTCTTTTTCCGAGTGCCTGCTAGTGCTTCCAATCTTTGGAAAGACACGCCAAGTTTGATTGATGGGTGGGCGTGGCCGATCTCGCGCGGAGCCGGTCGTCGCTCGTCGGGTAATGGACGGGAAATGGCTGTTATAACTTTGGAAAGAGCCTGGAAGTCCGCAGACACAGTTCGCTTACTCGCGTTCTAGAGAGAAGCTTCTGGAAAAATAATTGGATGGTCGAGGTGGAACGGCCCCGAGGGTGGGGGGGGGGACAAAAACAACGTCGAAAACATTAATACGATATGTGGCGCGAGCGGCGACGTGTTTTCTGGGTCCTGAAGTTTGGGAATTTTTAAGGGAGGGTGTGTGTGGGGGGCTCGACCGGGAAAGTCCGAACCACGTGAGCCGATATCCTCCTTTCAACGTCGATTACGTCACCGCCCAGAGAGGTGAGGCGAATGGCGGCCAAACGGGCTCGACCGGGAAAGTCCGAACCACGTGAGCCGATATCCTCCTTTCAACGTCGATTACGTCACCGCCCAGAGAGGTGAGGCGAATGGCGGCCAAACGGGCTCGACCGGGAAAGTCCGAACCACGTGAGCCGATATCCTCCTTTCAACGTCGATTACGTCACCGCCCAGAGAGGTGAGGCGAATGGCGGCCAAACGGGCGCATATTAAACGGATTTTTATTTTCAATAATTTTTTTTCGACTATAAATGAAACATTTTTAAAAATCGCGAGAAAACAACAACAAACATTAATAGTGAGCCTCCCATCTCTTTATGTTGTCCTTTTTCTTTTTTTTTTAAAAGAAAAATATTTAAAACTTATTTCTATAATACGGGGCAGAGTAAGTAATGATACCGAGAGACACGTGGTCGTCTGCGCCCGTGAGTAATCACAGATGGCGTGACTCACCTCGCGTTCTGGTACTTAAGAAACGGTTGAGAGCTGGTTAGTTTCTGGGGTCAGTTACCTGGCGTGTTTATCGTTTACTGCGGACTTCTGTACGAAAATCGCCAGTTCAGAAACGGGGCGAGAACATCTGAGGAGACAATGACAAAAAAAAAAAAAAGAAAAAAAAAGATGGCGTCTTTGCCCCAGGTGTTCCTTTCTTTGCGCAAACCAGACCGGTTTCTCAGACCTGTTGTTCGTTATCCGACCCCCCCGCCACTTTTTTTTTGTTGTTGTTGCTGCTGTTGATGTTGTTCTCGAGCTTCCGAATTGAAAACTAGCTACCAGTCGGACACCCGAGCGCTCACGTGCGCTTCTTTGTAAAACAGAAACAATCCCTGCCAAAAGAGATGAAGCTGATATCGAATACACGTATTAGATATACATTTTAAAACTGAGAATTAGTCAATTTAAAATGAGGGTGGTAAACCAGAAAGTAACCTTTACAAATCTCACAATCTCTCGCTGTATTTCGCACCGTATGTACTCTTCATTTTGATTTCTCTTCAGGCAGCCACTTACAGGTATACTCCTGAACAGTGTAGCTAGGTGTGGCAGCTGGAAATATTAGCGTATTAAAGAAGATCAGCGTACAGGGTTTGCTGAGCTTATTTAGTGCATATATTAAAATCCCCTCAAAACTAACGTCAAATAACAAATAAAATTAACAGAACTTACTACCAAGAAACACCGCACATTCTCCTTAAAGACATCGAAACAAATAATTCGAACTTTTAGCAACTTTAAACTCCAAAAATGATTAATTTCTGGTTTTATATATATTTTAAAACACAGAGAAAAGTCGAAAGTAAAAATCGAAGTAACAGATGACTTTAATTAGTTTTTATTGTAGTTTATTGAAAAGAATTAGAGTTTCTAAAATTAGAACTGGCGTTGGAGAAGTGTGGCTACTCAATAGCGTGGAAGAACGGATAATCGTGGAGTCGGACGTTAAGGGGATTTGTCTCATCAGAAGACCAAGCAAAACAGTGGAGCCATTAGTGTATGACTGTGTTATGTGCTATTCCTCCTAAATTGTGAATCATCCAATTCTTGAGCGATTAGTAGGAAGGAAAAGGGGGAGGAGAGCAGAACAATATTTATGATGACAATCAACGCAGACCTTAACTTTGTCGCCTGGTCCTCTCAGTCTTTCCCTTGTTATTGTGCTCAGATACGAAAAGAAAAGAGAAACATTAATAAATACCCGATACGGGGGGGTCAACGATAAACCGAATGAGTGAAAACGAAACCCGTTCGACAGTGGTTCAGGTCACAAGATAATGGAACCTGAGCGGACGATCTCGTGATCCGGCTTTGCCTTCCCGAGCACGAGACTAAGGTATACATTAAAATCAAAAGGATAAAAGTTCGAGAATTTACCAGAGTCCGCGCGTAATCAGTTACCTGATGCCAAATTTTCCTAACACGTATTCTTCAAGAAACGTGAATAGTTTACGATACCGCGAAACCAATCCAAAGCGACTGCTGCGATAGACAGCCAAGAGCTCCATCTAGCGTCATCCTCGCTAGTTCAATAAATGGCGCTTTGAAAACTTTCCTATAGCTGTCGTTACTCGAAAGTTCAAAAATGCTTTTCCTTTGATGCTTCTATTTCATTTTATAAGCCAAGATTTCCGTGCGTGTTTATAGAAATTTGGATAACGATTTTAGGCCAAAGAATCGATTAGCTTAACTGTCTGCAAAGTCGGTCGGTTTTAAAACTCTATTCTGATATTGGTAACGGTTTTTCTTTCTGTCCGACCTGTCACCTAATACCTTTTATTTAGCAAAAAAAAAAAAAAAAATAATAATCTGTCATAAATAATCTGCTGGGAAATAAACTCTTTGCACTTTATGAATTCTTGGCAGGAGGTGATTGCCAATTACCCGGAACTCTCCGCTACATTACCTTCCAAATTTGTGCAAATGATCTGAAACTTGGAGAGCAGACTTTATATATCGGAACAGCGTTTAGCGACATCGAAACGATCAACACAAATGTCATCCTGAACATCTTTCATGTTTCTTTCTTTCTCACGTCGCAGATATATTTGAATGGAATATTGCTGCATATATAAGTTGGATAAACGCAATTACGAAAAACCAGTCGCGCGCTCGGAAATCTCGATTGGTCGAACGTTTAAATGTCCCCCTCTCTCACCTGAAAAGCTAATGAAGGCAACTCGAACCAACGACTTAACAAAAGGACAAAGCTCAAGAACTTCGGCAAGTGTCAGACTGAAGACAGGTCCTCTCGTCACCAGTGATGCTTCCAAGTTCTTGTTCTCTGCTCTCCAACTAATGGTTTGTTGGCACCGCGACCTTGAAACACCGTTGTTAATTTGCACATCAGCAATTAAATATCAGTGCATCTGAAAAAGGACTGAAAAAAGATATAGATAAGGGTTTAATCTCTGTACGCTGAGTGCTTATATAACCTGGTTGAAAGAGTAATATTTTCTATGCTACAAAAAGGATTGTACCTTCACGCACACAACATTGTTTTTTCTACACATAAGGCTGCTTTTTTAAATATTACTTGCAGACCTGCCTCCTCATCAAGATAAGTACGCTTAGGTTTCTAGCATTAATCCAAGTGTACTTCTGTCAGGAGCTGGCATAATAAACAGCAATAAATGTACCTTTTTTTCTTCACATCGAAAGAGTTACCAACCAACGCAGTGCATCGTAGAGTTTTGATAAATCTGTAAGTCAGTAACTATTTTCTTTCGGATATTGTAATTTCCTAACAAGGAAGACGATGAACAACCATTTAACTCGTCGTTGATCTCGCGGGACGTAAGTCACGTGTTATTTGTGACGTACAAATACATACGAGTGATACATTCGGCAGATCGATCAGATCGATTAGAAACAAACTTTTTTTGTTTGTTTTTTTTCATTTTGAATTTGTTTTATAATAAAACTGAAGGAAAGCGAATTTGGTGGCAATATAAAGTATATAAACCATCTACACCACGTCTTAGCATCCAGCAGCAGGCAGCTTCAGGACCAACTCAGGCTACTTGTATACAATCCAAATATAATAAAAAATGCTGCTGAGAATGAACGCTACTAATTTAGCTTTTAAAAACAAAACACTGATGATGGCAGCTGGGAAACATCTCCAAAACCTATATGACTGAGTTAGTTCTATTATTAAATGTAATAAAGAGGTGATAGTAAATCCAAGAACAAATTTCTCTCTTTTCTTTATATAGATTACCGTTATCTTAGATAATATTAAAATATTTCAATTTCTTTTTAAACCGGAAACATGGACGCTAATTCGTTACGACTATTAAAAAGTACTTTTGTAAAGATCTAAAATAAAACAGCCTTATTCCATAAATCTGTTTTCATATTTACCAAAACAAAAAAAGATTTTAAAAAAAGGGGAGAAGAAATCACGATGTTATTATAACAGTTTGTGCATTGAAGTATAAGATAAGTGTATGCGAATGTTGTTGAGGTAAATTTCCAAAGACAGGAGATCACTCAACTAATTACTGAGTGGTGCCACATGCAACGCAAGTTAATATATATGAAGTAGCACGACCGAGAAATTACATTTTATAACTCGTAAAAACGAATGTACTGAGAGAAGCGGGGGAGCGAGAAAGAGATGTGGGGGAGAGAGGGGAGACGGAGAGAGAGAGAGAGAGAGAGAGGGGGGAGATGACATCAGTACAGAGAGAGATATGACGTCAGTACAGAGAGAGATGGAGAGGGAGAGGGGGAAGAGAGAGAGATATGACGTCAGTACAGAGGGAGAGGGGGAAAGAGAGAGAGATATGACGTCAGTACAGAGAGAGATGGAGAAGGAGAGAGGGAGGGAGAGAGAGAGATATGACGTCAGTATGGAAAGAGAGGGGTGAGATGACATCATTACAGAGAGAGATATGACGTCAGTACAGAGAGAGAGATGGAGAAGGAGATATGACGTCAGTATGGAGAGAGAGAGAGAGAATCATTGGTCTCTTACTTTCTCCGTTATATCTAACATCATCCAAACATCTGCTCATGCCTTCTGGCTTGTTATGCAATATGGTTGCTGTCAAAAGCTATTCCGAACACAATTTGTTTCTTCTCTGTTTTTTTTTAAATTTTAACTTTTTATCATTAGGCGGAAAGAAAAACAGACACCCAACCGCCATTCATGAATCTTTTTTTTTTTCTTTGTTCAAATAATCACGCAGCCACTTCTGACTCAGATCGCTGGTATAGGGTACAGACAATCCAAACTGGCGGGGTGTCCAATGTCAAGCAAAGGCCGCTGATGCACAAGATAACGTCATAGGTAGTAATGGGGAAGACGTGAGCGGCCCCGTGTGGGAGAGGGGGGGGGAATGTATTTATATTGGCAAAAGGCAAAATAATAATAATATAAAAAACACAACTTCTTGCGGATTGGTTCGTGTAACGTAAAAGATTATATCACGGAGTAGATTTTGTTTTTATCTCGTGAATGAATAAAACCGATAGCGGGATGTATCGTTTACTCACCCACTTTGCCTCTTGCCACGAGGGAGGGGGGGTAGCCATTAAAGCTGAATGCTAAACAGCTGGGCAGCCCCATATTTATAGATCAGACCGCAGCCTGGTACTCGTGAACAATCATTAAAAGAACGGGACAAACAAGTAGAGGATAAAAGACAGCAGAGATCGCAGAGTGAGGACTGGTGGAATGTGAAAGAGTTAAGCGAAAAGTAAAAACCGCCGATTAAATGTCTGCAGTTTTATTTTCAAGATCTTCTGTCGTGAGAACGAGGTTGACTTTTTTTTTTAAGTCAGGGTATTTATTGGCTGGGGAGACTGGGGCTGCCTCTTCGCGCTACCTTGGCGGCTTTTTACCTTTCCTGACGTCAGCGGTGAACCGTTTTACCTCTGCTGCTGATGTGCCCGAAGGAAATGTGACAAGATCAGGGCAACAACAACAACAACAACAACAAGAAGAGAAAAATAGAAACAGAACTATTCCGAGAAACCTGCAAAAAAGAAAAGCGAATCCTTAGAAAATTGAGTATCGAAGCAAGAAGTCAAACAGAGAGATTACGAGGAAAGTCAAAGGTGAACCAAGTCGAGAGGAAACTGCAGTACCTGGGGGGAAAAGTCGCGATACGGTACAAAAACAAAAAAGAAGCGAAAACCCATAGAAATTATAATATAAAAACCAGATGCAATGCATCTTGTACGCAAATCTGAATGGATAAACGTCTTGTTGGACGAAGGCCTCTAGTTATTGTATTCTAGTAATTCTTCAGCTGAAACTGTTTTGTTTCATTCTTCTTATGAAGCCACAAGTGGAAAATGCAGAACGTTGACAAACTACAATCGAGAAGATTTACAGAACTATACAAATCTTTAAAGAAAACAATGAAAATATATACGTCTACAGGATGTGATGTTTTCTTCTCTTCTTGAAGACTTTCCTCTAGCACGGAGGTAGCGTTTTCTAGACACTAGTTTTCGTAACTGAGATGCATTTAGTGCATCCCGTTGTTGATGTTAAATAGGGGTTTTTCTTATACTGGGCAACAGTATCAAAGATAGGAGTTTCTTATACCAGGTAACAGTGTCAAAGTGATTCTACCGTTGGCAAAACCTGCGACTTCCTGTGGCTGGAGGAGTCGCGCAGCCTTTCGGACATTGAAAGAAAACTTTTCACCGAACTAAATTAAAAGAAACAAAAGACTAATCTATATATTTAAAAAAAAGCAAACAATTTTAATATAAATCTCGATCATATAATGATAGATTCGGAATTGTTTTAGACCTTGGCATCCAGAAATAATTGTAAAAATTGTAGTAAAGTATCTGTTTTTGAGATTTAATGCACCGGGCGATTTGGAAACAAAAATATGACAGAAAGCATTTTTAAAAAAAATATTGTAGGCAACTCGGAAGTTACCAGTTCGAGTTGTTCCTATTAACTGTGCGATTTTTCGGATTTCTTTGTACAAAAAGTAACAAACAAAATCCGTGTTATGACATTTTCTTGGCGTCAACGACGACGACGACAACAACCTTAACGTAGAAGTCATCCTGGCGATGTTGTCAACAAATTTGTACAATTTTAAGATATTTGTGCATAATTTACTGCGCAGTTCATCTTTAAGAAACTTTCTTTCTTAAAAAACAAAGTATTGCTTTAAAAAAGGGATTACAGTTTAGAAGATATAACGAAAATATGAACACAAAATAAAAAAAACACAACAGCTACGTCAGTGAAAGGATATTTGACCGTTTTATTTTTTCTTTAAAACAGATGTAAACATGCGATTATTTCCCAAGTTTTCCTTCTTCTCTCTTTCTGTCCGCGCACTTCCCCGACGGTGACGCGGCCGGTCTGATTTATGTACCGCGTGCGGGATACACTTGGCCACATTATCAGATTTTGTTGCCATACTTTCACCTCCTCCGAATTTCTTTCCTTTTTTCATAATAAAACTAAATCCTGTCAACATTAATAAATTATTCCAAAAGAAGAGAAACAATTTTTTTTTTAAAAAAAGAAAACGTGATTTGTTCGTTTTAAATGATTTCGGTCAACCTAATTTCGTCTATGGTCTATGGCGACTAAATCACGAGAGAGAGAGAGAGAGAGAGAGAGAGAGAGAGAGATGGAGAGAGAGAGATGAACATTAATACAGAGAGGGGGAGAGAGAGAGAGAGAGAGAGAGAGAGAGAGAGAGAGAGAGAGAGAGAGAGAGAGAGAGAGAGAGAGAGAGATGGAGAGAGAGAGATGACATTAATACAGAGAGGGGGGAAGAGAGGAGAGAGAGAGAGAGAGAGAGAGAGAGAGAGAGAGAGAGAGAGAGAAGAGATGGGATAGAGAGAGAGAAGAGAAGAGAGAGATAGAGAGAGAGAGAGAGAGAGAGAGAGAGAGAGAGAGAGAGAGAGAGAGATGGAGGAGAATCTCTGACAATTACACAGAAGAGGTGGCCGATCTCGAGCTCTTCTCGAGAGAGAGATCCTTCCTCCCTCTCGTTTTGCATCTAATCTCAGAGAGGCTCTCTCTCTCGATCCTCGAGAGCTAGTCTCGAGAGAGAGAGAGAGAGAGAGATCTTTCGAGCTAGAGAGATTCTTATCTGGAGAGAGAGGAGACTTTCCTTCATCCCCATCTCCCTTCTCTTATGGCTTTCTCTTCGAGAGTCTCGAGAGATGAGACGAGAGAGCTCTCGAGAGAGCAGATCGTCTCTCTCTCTCTAGAGCTCGAGAGAGAGCTAGAGGATCTCGGGGGAGAGAGAGAAGCGCTCTCTCTTTTCCTTCCTCCCTTTAGGGGCCTCGCTCTCTCTAGCTCTCGCTCTCATCCCCTTTTGTTCTTTTTTCCTAGTTACGATAGCAGCCTCCGTAAAGTAGATCACACTTACACTCGAAACTCCTTTTAAATGACGGCCAGACTTCTCATCTACCCTGTGACCTGACTAAACCTGCTCAAGCTGCTTTTTTCAGATTTTTTCCCGCTCTCTTAAAGCGGCTATTGATTTCCGTGTCAAATAGCTAAGTATGGTGAGAGATTTAGAACCCGGTTCAGCAAACCGGATGCTTATGATGAACTCTTTGGTGATAGAGTGTGGAGAAGAAGGCCTGGCGGTGCGTTAAGATGACAGATTGACAATATATATATAAGAAATTATGGAAAACATGTGAAGGAAAACGAAATCTGTTTGAAACGTAGCCAATTTGTTGTCTTTTTGTTTTAAAAGGTAAGTTTTTCGTTGCATGAGATCTCGCAGAAAACGGAAAGGTGTCTGTTCGATAACCATCGCTCCAGAAACTCTCTTGACTCCTGCATCCTTTAAGTATTCCCCTCATCTTTTTGATTTTATTCCTCAAAGTTAAAGCTAATAGATCTTTCAGGTTTTTATAAACAAACACCCAAACACGAAACATTTACCTCAGTATACTTTGTTTTATACATGATATAATGCATTTACAGAATAAAGTATCATTTTTCTTATTAAATCGGTCTATAATATAACAAAAAAATATTTTTCACAGGTATAAAAGTTCGATCATTGCGACCCAAAAAGTGACGTAGATATTTTGAAATATCTATAGCACGCAAAGGACTCATCGTAACCAACTTTAGAAGATAAAGTGGTGGTATGGAGTGCATCTTAGATCTCGTTTATTCTGTTTTACTTTTAGGACTTCAGGTAAATCTTTAAAAAATTCACTGATGGAAAAACAGATGTAAAGTGCGTGCATACATGAAATACTAATCAGAGAAATAGTTCTCGTCGTCTGTAAGATATGATTTCGATAGCAGATGTTGCAGACAATGCTAGGTAAGACAGAAAATTAATTATTGTTACGCATTACTAAGAACAGGTAATTCGCATCTGAATGGCGTTTATTGCGATATGACATCACTAGAAATTAGATTAGTACAAAATAGGTACATCATGTTGCTATTAACTTCTGTTAACAAGGTTCCTTTTACTCGTCGCTTGTTAAATTTCCTCTCCAGAGTTGTATTTTACCAGATCCGCTTTCTTATGTATTATTTAGTGTTGCCCCAGCGCTAGAATCTGTGCGTCTTGATGAATATTCTTCAGCTCTCAGGTATTTATATGTTCATTAATACACCTATCAGTCAGAAAATGAAACATTGTTCATCCTTTTTTCTTCTCCCTTATTATTCTAAGAGTAAGTAGATAGATACAGACTTTATTCATGCCACAGACTTTCCAAGAACCATGTTTCTTAGTCGTTGAACGCCGTCTTATCTTTTATTGGCGGCATTCGAAATACAGATAAGTGGATAGCCAATGTGCTCGAAAATATCGTTTTACTCAGTCTACAGGCGATTACCGACCGCCGATCGTTTTACAGTTCTTTAGCGGCGTTATCCTTGATCTGAGATCTCTGAGCCTTAGAATTCTATCTCCACGTGGGCTTAGCATTACCCAGCAGACACATACTTAACCTCGTTTTGCTGCGTACGTGGCACCATCACCTCCGTTGAGAAGCCGGCGCAGTAATAAGGTCTTCGGGGAATTGTTGATTCAAGACCGAGTTGCGGCAAAAATTCCTGGAACCGCACAATATAGGAGTTGCTACCGATTCCGACACAAAACGTGGGTTGGTGGGTGTGTGTGTGGAGGGAATAGATAGCTAGATAGACAGTGAGCTCGTATTATCCCATTGTTTGCGTGCGATGCATCTGTTCTTGTTTTCCCAGAGAGGAAAAAAAACTGATCGTGAACAGTCGTTAGTTTAACAGACCTCGCTATACGACGCGGTTCCTGAAAAGTGCGAAGTTTTACCTAGATGAACTCTGTTGAGTGCAGAAAATTAGCGGGTTCGCGAACTTGTCGGGTGGGGGGCGTCGTGTAAACTCGAACAATTGCTTTTAAATCAATAATCAGTTATAACAGTTAACAGGAATTGTACCAGAATGATTTTCCTAATTGGATTTAAAGAGATACATTTTAAATGCATTTATTTACACTTTACAACCTTTTATTTATTTTATCGTATCTCCTCGTGATCACATCTCTCGTGCACGAGTTCTACGTGATACATCGCCAAAACTTCAAAAGACATCCATGGCTTTCATTGTATCGGATTTTCCCTCGTCACTAACTTCTTCTTTGGATCACAGACGCTGGCATCATTTTAGGAAAAACCCATAAAAACCGTGTCGAAGTAGGTTCTGATTTTCCCTACACTGTCCAAAACAGATAATGGTGGAGCAACCAAAATAACACCCTTTTATTTAAAAAAAAAAAAAATCGAACAATTGGAAACACAGTGGAAGTCATTTAGAATATATCTTAAAAGCAAATCTTTGCTAAGAATGTTTGTTTTCGAAGACATGGGAATGGGGTGAGGTGCATGGCGCGGATGAGGTCAGATAAGGGACACGTGACGTAACAAAGGAAGTTGCGCAGACGTTTACCGTGGAAAAGTTCCGAGAATCGCTCAGGTGGCGCTTACATTGAAAGTGAGTTGACATCATCTTTTGCAGAATTACCCCCCCTTTTTTTTTCGTATTTAGACTTCTTTCTACCAATATTTCGGTTACTGATTCGTGAAGTAAAAACCAAGAAATTACCGAGCTGCGCGTTCGTTAAGCACAGAAGAGAACTCCCACAGTTCGGCCACCAAAGTGTACAAGACACAGGTGCTTCGAGAAATTGGACCGATCGTCCTTCCAACCGGCTTCGGATAAAACGGCAAACATCTAAGAACATCTGAACTACACGCGCGCGCACAAGAAACCATGACTACGGGAGAATTCTAGATTAAGTTAGTCCTACGACTTTAATTACCGAAGCTTGTCACACACTTTCATTAGATTTTAAATCAACAACAAACAAACAACGAAACAATATGTCGTACGGTTGTTAAAATGACAATAAACGCCAAAATGAGAACAATTTCTTAACGTGGAGTTTTACCAGGACTAGATTAACCGGTACCCACTGGAGGGACGACTCTTCTGAGCGATCGCCCTGAAACAATTAGCCGGCCTTTCGGCTTATATTGGACTCGCGGAACTTCATAACCACAATAAGCCAGGCCTTCGGGACCAGACAGATTTAATAACTTTGCTTCCCGAAAGTAAATAAGAACAAATCCCACTTTTTTCCCCTGTTTTGAGGAGAGATTTTAATCAATAATCAGCGTTTACGTGACTGACCTTTTCATTGGCCGGAAGAGAAGAAGACGGAGATTAATAAATTATTATTATTATTATTATTATTAAAAATAGATATGCTTGCAAAGGTTTAAGGCCCCAGTAGCTCAATATCTTTCTTCTCGCTCAAAGCGCTCACGGCTCGCAGATTTCTGGAGAAGAGTAGAAATTAGAGAAAGATGGGGAGATTATATCCAAGAGCAGAAACAATAATGCGAAACTTCACCCTTTGTTTTTCTATACCAACACAAGTATGAAAGAAATCAGGCAATGAAACTATTTGCTGTCGATTAACGCTATTTTCCCCCGCAAACTTTTAAAAGTGTCAGATTTATGAGAGAAAACCCATTTTACGATTCTAAAAAAATACTTCAAAAGCTTTGGTTTATTAGTTATTATAGTTTCTTTTTAAAGGGGGCATTCCATCCGCTGTAAAGGAGATAAACCTTCAGAAAATATGGTTTAATAACCAGTGATTTTTTAGCCAGTTGTTTGGCACCGATCTGTCTCAGACCGTTTTCGGAAAAGGTGGCTTATGACGGAGGGGAAAGAAAGAAACTGTCTAACTAGAGATGAAACTAGAATATTTCTTTCCTCCTCCATGTTGTAGTAGCCAGACTCCTGTTTTACTTCAGTTATCTCCCCCCCCCTCCCAGTCAGCCGAGCGGCTTCACAGATGGTAATGGAAAACACCGAAGAATTCATTTGTGGATTTGCCAGGCGATGTGGCTCGGTGGTGAGTGTGCTGGCTTCAGGACCTAAGGGGCCTGGGTTCAGTCCCCGCTGCTGCCACATTGTTGTGACCCTTGAGCGCAGGACCTAAGGGCCCTGGGTTCAGTCCCCGCTGCTGCCACATTATTGTGACCCTTGAGCGAGGTACTTTACTGGCATTGCTGCTGGGGAGTGGCCCGTGTAGGCACTCAGGCAGAGGAACCGAATGCGAGGGACGCTCTATAGCCATGACAGAGGCGAGTCTCCTATGACAGGGAAAAGTCGGAAGAATAAACCACTGCTGAAGACGGACGGCTGCACTGGGCCAGAGTGCGCGTAATGACGGTGCAACACATCCCACTCTTAGGAGAGGAGTGATCGAAGAAGATTTGAGAATTTCAGTTAGCTGTAATTTTACTTTTTTTTGCTCAAAAGTTCCCTTTTAAACTAAAAGCAGACTGGAATGGGCGTTTCTATACAAGCATTTTCTCGAGCGGGCAGGCAGTGGTGGGGGGGAGATCTGGTTAGGGTCCCGATCGTTCTCGCTGGGTTACGTGATCTAACTCTCCAGAACATTTTCTCGATGATAAGGTTTACGATGTAAGAGCTTTTATCTAAAACTAAAACAAAAGAAAATGCGAAAATCAATGGGCCTTAAAGTTATCCTAGTTTATCTACACCGATTCTTCGCAGCCTTGTGAAAGCTTTACAGCGATCAGGAACAGACTACAAATTAGCGACGTGATTTCACGGTGAAAATCGCCGGAGAGTTTCAGAGGCTAGAAATACAGCGCCACCGCTGCGTGCGAGTCTGGAGCCGGTTTTCGGTTGTCGTTAGCCACGCGCGCGCTGTGACTGCTAGTCACATGACGCTGCAAGCGTTATCGAAGAAATACTTAAAGAGAAACGGTTACCAAAAAATTGCCTACATTTATCACGCACTGTAAAAATGCCCCCAGAATCGGTGTATTTCCAACAGCAGCATTTTAATTGCTATTCTTAGCATATCAACTGTAAATTTACAACTGTTCATATATCCTCCAAAATAACAGTCTTATTCCATATTTTGCAGAACAAATAAAAGATTTTCTTACGTGACAATAAATGTCACTTAAACTCAGCTTTATCAATAAATGTAAATGCCATATAAATTTTACCTTTATCAATAAAAGAAAATGTCAGGAAAAGCTCATCCTCCTCATCAGTAAATGTCATGTAAAGTCTATTTTTATCAGAACGTCAAGTAAATGTCGTAATGTTATAGGCTTTGCATAGTGATTCTGTAAATACAAGATTTATTTTGACGTATCATCAACTGAATTTTTTTTAAAAAACAATTTTTCTTCATCTACCTTAATTTTTCCATTCCACCTGGAATCGGCTAACAGAAAGAGTTGATGTAAAGCTGGGAGGCGGCGGTGGTGGGGAGTGAGAGATAGATAGATAGATAGATGAGAGAGAGATGGAGAGATAGATATGACGTCAGTACAGAGAGAGAGATGACGTCGGTATAGAGAGAGATGGAGAGATATATATATGACGTCAGTACACAGAGAGAGAGATGACGTCAGTACAGGGAGAGAGAGATGGAGAGAGATGACGTCGGTATAGAGAGAGAGATGACGTCAGTACATAAAGAGATGACGTCGGTATAGAGAGAGATGGAGAGATATATATGACGTCAGTACAGGGAGAGAGAGAGATGACGTCAGTATAGAGAGAGATGGAGAGATATATATGACGTCAGTACACAGAGAGAGAGAGATGACGTCAGTACAGGGAGAGAGAGATGGAGAGAGATGACGTCAGTACATAGAGAGATGACGTCGGTATAGAGAGAGATGGAGAGATATATATATATGACGTCAGTACACAGAGAGAGATGACGTCAGTACAGGGAGAGAGAGAGATGACGTCGGTATAGAGAGAGATGGAGAGATATATATATATATATATGACGTCAGTACAGGGAGAGAGAGATGGAGAGAGATGACGTCGGTATAGAGAGAGATGACGTCAGTACATAGAGAGAGAGATGACGTCGGTATAGAGAGAGATGGAGAGATATATATGACGTCAGTACACAGAGAGAGAGATGACGTCGGTATAGAGAGAGATGGAGAGATATATATAGACGTCAGTACACAGAGAGAGAGATGACGTCAGTACAGGGAGAGAGAGAGATGGAGAGAGAGATGACGTCGGTATAGAGAGAGATGGAGAGATATATATGACGTCAGTACACACACAGAGAGAGAGAGAGAGAGAGAGAGAGAGAGAGAGAGAGGTGGAGAGAGATATCGGCGGCTCTCTCAGAAAACCTTTGTAAAAGTCGAACGCACGCCAAATGTCAGTCTCCACAGTGAACTGTACGCCAAATTTAGATTTTCAAGATAATAGGGGTAAGAAGGAGGAAAATGAAAACAACTAAACAAATTAGCAAAGTATGAGACATATTCTGCACGTCGATTTCATGCTGGTCTATTTTTACTAGACGTATTTCAGTCCAAACTGTAATAGTGAATGCTAATTGGCAGTCGTCTCTTTGTATGTAGGCATTTGAGGTATGCAGAAATCTTGCTTTTTCTTGTGAAAGATTGATTACATTTATCTAGAATAAGATATCGGACGTTAGAGATCGGGGCCCGACAGAGGTTTTAGAGTGAGCGGATGGTAACTGATTATCTCGTCATCTCTCCTTGATGGTGTGTGACTGTAAATTACTTAAAGTTTCATCTCAGTTGTAGCGATCACTGGTAATAATAATAATAATAATAATAATAATAATAATAATAATAATATACGGCGTAAATCAGTTCGGAAACTGTATTGATGGAGAGTTCTTTTGGTTGGGGAGAGGGCTGTGGAACTGGTCAGGATTCATGGAGCATGAACAGATCATGTTTTGTCACGATGACGGCTAAACCAAATAAAACATTTGCAGAACTGTACTATTATTCTTCCCTTCCTTCACCTTTCTATCTCCCACACGCACGCGCGCACCTTGACTGGGCATGCATATTGACAATGTCAGTTCGATTACCCTTATTTTCGAAAGCAGAATTTCAACATTAAGTTAAGCTATTCATTAATTCCTTCGCGATGGAGCCTAGATCGCAGGGTCGGCAAAGTCGATGGAGTTAACACGGACGGCTGATTTAAACGCATATCGGATGTAAATTTAGGCAAATTGTTCAATCGATTAGGATAGATCCAGCCTCCCCTAACTCCTGTTTTTGGTGAACGAAGCGTGATTACAAGTTTGTACCGGAACTTTAAAGGTCACACGGTTTCCATCGTTCAGAGAGAGAGAGATAACGGAAAGCGAACTCCGCGTGGTTCTGCGGCCCGTGAGCCGCAAGAATTAGTTTCCTCTCGTCGTGAGCTCGCGTGAGTCAGAGAGCAAACACCTGGCGGGGTTCAGGAGTCGAAACGACGGAGCGGCGGCGCCGCCTATCGGCGAGGCCGCTTACGAGAACGATGCAATCAAGCTGGCGTCAGACAGATGGGCGACGTCACACTCCCATCTCTCCCCCACCCCCAACCGCCGTCATCTACCTACCCTGCTCGCTCGAGCGTGAAAGCAGTCATCGACTTGCTCCCCTCCCCAACCAGTTTAATAATCAGGCAGGATTTTTCAGAAAATTTCGTTAATTTTGTGAGCTGGAGCATTAGATTCCGCGACCGCAGCGCGGCGAGTTCACTCGATTTCCTGGCGGTTTCCGTTAGATCAGAAACCCACACGCCTCGTGTTAAGGGAAGGAAGGCGGACAGTCTCGGACCCGCGGACGAGAGATCGTTACGCATCCCTCCCTGTAAGCCGAAAAGTCGCGGTTTATTGCCATGTTGATCTTTCCCCACATTCTAAAGTTGGAAATCGCTGGGTTGTTTGCTACCTTTAATCAGCTGGAAATAATCACGGGGAAAATAGCCCAGCCGCAAGATTCAGTTTGCGACGGAAAGGCTGCTGGCTGGAGTCTGGGGGAGGGGCTCGGACGTTGGAAGACTACCCGGAAACCAAAACCGCTTCGCCTGTTTGTCGTTGACTTCCTCTGAAAAGATAACTTGACTTCAGCGTAGAGTAGTGGAAAATCCAGTGTTCGTACAGGATCATCTTTACGTGACATGACTGAACGTCGTCCAGAAACAGCGCAAACACTATCGTTATAGTTATTACATCAGCTGTTAAAGATAATGTGAAAATGTTCCTTTGCCCAGTGCCTGTGTGTGTGACGATCAATGTGAATTTGATAAGAACAGCAAGTTATTTAACGCATCCGAGGTCGATCGAGGGAAAAAAGGTCATTGGAAATTAGTTAGGTTGCTAGACAACTGTTACCATGGTGACGGGAACAAACTATAGTATTTATAATTATTAGGAACCATCCACCCCAAGAAAACACACAAGAAAAGAAAAATCTCATCTGAATGCATTGACTGAAAAAAGAATTCAAAGGTAAAACTGATTGTTTCAAATTGTTAAGCAGCTGTGTGGCGTGTAATGCAACTCATTAATTCTGTTAGCAATTCTCTATTATTTATATATATATAAAAAGGATTTTGTACTTTTTGCTGGTGAAAGCTGAACAGGTTTGGGGTTCAAGATTTGTAAAAAAAAATATTACATGTGTTTATGATAACTTGTATGTTTGTTACACATGATTACTGTCATCAGGGAATTTATTGACTATCCCACATAACGATGCTTAGAAATTCGCCACACAACTATTTCAACCGAATAGCCATTTTCTCTCTCTCTTCTCTCTCTCTCTCTCTCTCTCTCTCTCTTCTCTCTCTCTCTCGTAATAAATTAAATTATTGTCCCAAAACTTAAATATGCTTCTTTTTTGCAAGTAATTAATTTTATGTGGATGAACAAAGGGCTCACTGGAAAGATGTTCTATTAGAACATCTGACAATCTTTGAATATTTTATTTCATTCTCGAGCCAATTTCCTGCGAGTATCTTGGATCTATAAATTTAATCACAAAATTTAATATTGTGTAATTTTTCTTCCCCCCTCCCTCCACCAGAGTTAACGACTGGGTTTAACAGTGATAATTTTCTAAATGCACATATAATCTACCAGGAGTTTTTGTTCTATTTCCTGTAATATTGTCAGAGAGAGGGACGGTAAAACGTAAGACTGTCTTGTTTGATCTAATCTCGTGCCGAGTCTCGCAACCTGAAAGTAATGAAGAAAAGAAGATATTCAACGTTATAAGCGAACTTAATCCTAGCCATTACTTCGCATCAACTTTAGCGAAACCAAAAGTAAAAAAAAAATAATTATACTAGTATAACTAAATTTAATTTATTCTAATGCGGATTAGATCCGCTTGGTTCTGGACTCTGGGACCATGCGGTCTTCCGTGGTGGATGCCAACATCAGTCGGCAGGCAGATTCAAAGGAAAAAGTTAATTAGCAAAATGGTATTTGCCATCTTTAGCGGGCGGACGATAAATGAAATATTGACAGTAATTGCATTTTCAAAAAGGTAGCATAACGACTAATAAAAATTGTTGATGGCATTAAGTGACGTGGATTCCTTATAAGCATTACTCTTTCTTACATTTTATCTATGTGTGTATATATATATATATATATATGAATAAAGATTTGAAATAGCATTTGTCAGGTTAATTTGTGTGTTAACAGCCAATAACAGCACTCTATGACAAATTTTATTCTTATTCGGTTGAGCTGATAAAACTTTTTGCAACTTTGTGGTTTTGCTACTTTTTCTTAAAGCAAAATTCCAAGAACCCTGAGACGGGTTCCTTCCACCTGGCGAAGTACGGAGCATTCCCAGAATGCAACGCCACAAACCAGGAAGTCGTGTGCAGCGGAAATGCAATCCTCTCCCGTCTTATCAACGGCAGAGTGATTATCCCTGGTCCGTACGACAGCCGGTGTCGAGCACAAGATCTATTTATTATTATTAAATACATCCCGCTGTCTATTTATCTTATTGTCATCGGTAGAATTTTAGAATGAAGAAGAACACGCTAGGGCCGCTGGCCAGTCTCGGAATAACTGTAAAAGCTCAGGTTTTCGTTTACACCAATCAGCCAAAAGAAGTAGGAACCCCAAAATCGACGAAATGGTCGTTAGGGGGCGGCGGAGATTTTGATCCCCACAAACCCCGGTCAAAACAGAAATTAGTAGCGTTCTTTTTTCCGGGGCGATGACTTATTTTCCATCATTAATTCGGAAAAGAAATTTTTTCCCGTTTTTCTGTTTGTTTCGGAAAACAAACCGCAGCAACATGGTCGGAAATATCTGCCGTAAAGTTGGTCGATCAAGGCCGTAAGCGGCTCTTTTTATTTACGAGTTAGCGTTCTTGAACGTTATACCCCCCTCCCCTATGACAACAATCCGCTGAAGCTGCACCACGGAGATCATGAATTCCAAAGTTCTTGCAATTAAAGCTGAACTATCCCCCCTCCCACCCCAACGTAGAGAAGCAAACAAAAAAAAAAACTTTGAGGAATATTAGAAAAAAGATTGAAAGTAAACGGATACCATTCCTAATGTTCCTGGAGGCTGTATTAATAAACGATATAGAAACAAAAGGCCGCTTAGAGTCCAAACAAAAAAACAGAACAATTTTAAAATATTTTGTTGTTATTTAATTTATATCTAAACTGATAACGCGCTCCTTCTACACCTGAAGTCTTGATAAAATCAGATTTTACGAACGGCAACACAAAAAAGCAGATTAATAATCTTTTTCTAATAAAGGAAAACAGAGCGATGCGATTAATTAACAACTTATTGCTTCCACTGGCTATTCAATAATTTAAAAGTTAGAATTTTTCCAGCGATGAGAGGAGATTAATTCTTTTTTCTACCTTTCTTTTCGTTCTATCGGGACATCTTTAAAACCATTCTGCATTTTCCTCTTTCAGAAAGAACCTCACGGACACAAAAAAATACATAGTTAACGAAAAGCAAAGAAAATCGCGAGGTGCGTCAAGCTCTCTGTTTATTAGATATTTGATTGTATAGGATTTTCTCGATAAATGGGGGCCAACTCTCCCCCCACCAGTGTTCGGAGTTGTCAAAGGCAGACTGGCCGATAGGAGAACGCACGGGAAACCGTTCTAGAGAGAGAGAGAGAGAGAGAGAGAGAGAGAGAGAGAGAGAGAGAAGAGAGAAGAGAGAGAGAGCTACAGAGAGATGACATCAAGAGAGAGAGGGGGAGAGAGGAGAGAGAGAGGAGATCGAGAGAGAGAGAGAGAGGAGAGAGAGAGAGAGAGAGAGAGAGACGATGGAGAGAGAGAGATGGTCGTTTTTTAGAACCCTATTACGGAGCTGTCAGCAGCGTGAGCCGAGAATGGGGAGGGGAAGTTTGCGGTGTCAGGGTCTGCCAGACCATAATTTCTCTTTCGTCTCAGTGAATCGGTTTTCGAGAACTTAATAAATAGGGTCATATTTTATTCAAAGAAAATTTACTTGGTCTGACTTTAAAAACATATAATATATATATAGATATATAATCGGTAAATATTTAAGGAAAAATGTTTTTCGTAAATTGTCTTAACATTAAATGCAAAGGATATGTAAATAACATATGTCACTTTAAAATAACGTATATGCTAACGGTAAGCCAGGTGCTGGCATTTCGTTTAACCCTCTGACGTTCTGTGTACTTCCGCTTAAAGGTGTTTACCAGATTCTGCGGGAGTGAAATATAAAAAAAAAAAAAATCAGGTAAAAATTTACCCTTAGCTTATTTCTTTTTACTTTTCATGGGAAAGTTAAAATGTTTTCCTATTCTACTAACTTTAGATAATAGTTTGAAAACAAACAATTTCGCACAAATTATTTCAAACGATTGTAAGCAACAGAAAGTTAACTAATTAGAACCAGGGCGCTATGGTATACTTGCCCCTGAGAACAGACGAGTTTCAAATAGCTACAGTCTGACATGGGCTTTAAGTACGTTAGAAACTGTATAATCCGGGCACATTTGATGCAGATATCACGAAAGTTAAACATCTATCGCTATGTCATGTGAGATAAAGTCTTCAAGGTTTGGATCCATTTGGCAAAACAATCACGGTAATCACACCTTCTCAAATGTATGACCACCTTAAAACCTCTGGTGTTTCACGTAGTATATAATTCACGATTTTAGTGTGTTTTATGTCATGGAAATTACCTAAATCGCAACTGAGTATTGTTTGAGTTTGGTTATGATATCGCGAAAACCGAAACTATTTATTTATCGAATATGTTTGTTAAAGATATATTACGTAAGTAAATTTATGTCTGCTGCTTCTGTACACTTGTGACAGGAATAACATAAATCACCTGTTTGCTGCTTGAGTATTAGCGAAGATCATATCAATCAAAACTGTCTACTCTTTGAGTATGTTGTCAAAGACATTGCGCATATCATTTCCGTGTACTGTTTTACGTTTGTCACGGTCATTATGTAAATTAATTTGTATTTAGCTTGAATATATTTGTAATGAGCATCGACTAAATCAAAACTTTATTCTGCTTCAGTGTGACAGGCAACACCGTAAATCAAATCTGTCTAACCTTTGATAAGTTTGGCGCAGCCATCACCTAAATCACAGCTCTCTAGTGTTTGAGATTGTTTTGTCGCTGACATCACGTAAATCTCAGCTGTCTACCATTTTAGTATAATTCTCATAGACAACACGTAAATAACAACTGTCTACTGCATGAGTACGCGTGCCGCAATCAACACGAAAGTCGAAACAAATTTGTCATAGACGCACCGTAGATTAAAACTGCTTATTGTTGAAGTGTTGGTCCATGGGAAGGTAGATCTAATCAACTTACCCGTTGAATATATTTCTCTCACACTTAGGGTAAATCATAAATGTCTACTGTCTCATTATGTTTGTCACTGACGTCACCAAAACAACAACTCTTTACTCTTTCAGTATATTTGATTGGATAACATAAACGGTCTGGATAAACTTTCCACCGCGGTTGTACAATGTAGAACTGAATATTATTCGACATCGACATCAAGTTAGTTAACCTGCTTATGTTTCGACTGTATTCCATATCTCACGTGTAAGAGGTGATCGCATCACAAATTACATATTTTACCTTTTGACTAATAATGTAATGTAGATAGAACCTAGTAAAATCGTGACAGATTTATGCTCTTTCCAGTCAAGGAAAACTGCGTGGAAATACTACGTAAGGACAAAATATTTTCAAGGAACCATCGGTTTCTCTCTATCTATTAAGTTTTTTTTTTTTTTTAAATAAAAAAAAATTTAATGTTTTAGGAACTTTTATGAGATATTTCCAAATACACGTGAATGAACCATTTCTCAGCTTTCCTATTAATTGGTTTCCGGACTGGTTTGCTACAAAACTTTACAGGGTTCAGTCTGACGCAACAAGAGAATGCAAACCATTCCACGAGTTGTCAACACGTCTTCCCCATTATTCGTCGATACACAAATGTTCTTGAATAATGCATTGCCCATCGATTGCAGAGCGCAATAAGATGTCATGAAATACCTCCCAAAGAGGATACTGTCAAACATAATTAATGTTGTAAACTCGTCAACCTAACTAACGCTTCCTGCCCCTGCTTGTAAGTATTTTGACAAAGCAACCAGGATAACTTCCGCTATTATTTCGTATGAAACTGGGGGGGCTTCTTTTCTACAAACAGCGCGAGCCCGCTGAATTACCCGGAAACGTTAAACAGGAGGGTCACTTTATTCTCTTTGAGACAGTTTAAATATACCGGTGATTCACATCGATAAAATAACCATCTCGTACGGTAGAAATTATTGTTTGCACACCGAAGGTTGCGTCCAGATGACCAGCTGTTTGAGTGAGGGGGAACTTCTGCTAGCTCAGTCGCAGAACGACCAACGTTCATTTCCAACTGAGGGCACGACTGCAGTTTCTCGTCACCTGCCAGGCAAGATTTCTACTGGTCCCTGTACCTGCATTTGTCCGATGACAGAAGTTCGTCCCACTTGTTTTTTTCTTGCCCCTTTTCCCGATTCTCTCGTTTTATTTTTCAGACTAATGCACACCCATCCACTAAATATGTTCGCAAACGAGTCAATACACGCGTTTGCGTCTTTGCTGACGTTTGTTTGTATTTCAAATAAGTTTGCTCCACACGCACATTGGAAATCTCTTGGTTTAACACGCAAACTCTAAATGTTTCTATATCAAGACCATTCGCAATGTTGCTGAGCCGATCGATTTCCAGCCAACAAAAGGAACTTTCCGAGCCACCTGGTCAACTACCACGTACCCAACATTCTGCTGCCATGAAGTGAGGCCACGAGATAATTGTATGGAAAAACGTTAGTCAGTTTTTCTTAGCTGCCTTCTATCGTCAATAATTAAACGGACGAGATCAATGAAATGGAATTAAGGTTGGGGTTCCTTCGCAGTCCAGAACAGCTGACTGCCACCAGACGAAACCTCGTCTTTGCTTCATCTTTAATAGCAGCCGCAAGGAGTTGAAACGCCACCTTTACGTGGTATCCACGCGGCGTAAGCTAGAAAACACAGAGTAAATGTTACGTGGAGATGGCTTTTCTTAAGTCAGGCTTTAAAGAACAAAAGTACAGATGCCTTTTCGTTCTGCAGCATTGGGAATCATCTTGAATCACTGAGCAAAGAAATCGGAACCATCTGCCTCGATGTCAGAATCCATGGGTACAGTATGTACTTAAATACTAAATAAACGAAAGACAGGATGAAACTCTTATCGCCTCGTTTAATAGCGGGCCACGACGATCGCAAACCGATTTCCGTTTAATTGTTTCTAGAACATGCTAGCAGTGCCAGGCGGAAGACATATCTGCCGCGGGTTCTACGGAGACGAGCCAAATGGCAGTTCATGATGGTCGGGCGATATAAAGTCATCCATTTCCGAATCCAGCACCCTATTCGATTTATCGATCACACGTCAACCATTTATTCTCCAGCCGGTGAAAATCCAACTCTTAGGACACTAAAAAGTCTGCGGAGCGACAAAGACGCCAAACTCGCTAATGCTGCAGTCTCATTTGGAAGAGAATAGCCGGACGGATCATTTTAACCCTCTTCTCGCCGAGAAAATTAACATAACTTTATTCACGGATGCCGAAGACCCACGAAGTACAAAAAAAGAACACCTCCCCCCAGCACGCTTCGTTATTTTCGGCTATGTACTCTGAATCAGCACTTATTCTACCTTCTGAGTGGGTTGGCAAATTTATAATAAAACCAACCGCTAGATGCTCTGTTTATTCGTCTTGAAGTAGAATTATTGTGCAAAACGTACGCTCGGCCAAAGAAAGGGTTAGGCAGTTACCCTAAACCAGGGTTCCACGAGACATATCCTTCTGTTCGTCCAAATCGAAATTTGCTTTTACCTATTCACGTCAGTTTCTCCTGACTCGTTCTAACATTTAAAATCCTTTCAGGTTGGTTTTGTAACACACAAGACATTCTCTCTCTCTCCCTCTCGCTCCCTCTCTCTCTCGCCTCTCTCCTCTCTCTGACTCTCAATCTCCTCTCTCTCTCTCTCTCTCTCCTCTCTCCCTCTCTCCTGCTTGCGTCTCTCTCTCTCCCTCTCTCTCTCTCTCTCGTCTCTCTCCCCCTCTCTCTCCTATCCCTCCTCTCTCGCTCTCTCTCTCTCTGTAAATAGGGTCATAACAGGTTTTAAAATACCCGGTCAACTAGTTTTAGAGAAACAGCATTCATCACAGTCGGAATCGCATTAAACGACCCTTTAAAATCTATACTTAAAAGTATGTAAGGCTAATAAATCTCCATCATTGGAGGTATTTCCATTTCTCTTCGATAGTTCTCAAAAGTAGGCAACATTCCCTCTTTAAGCCCTTCTGGTGAATGGCTCTCCCGGGCGAATTAAGCACGCCATGGAAGGCACACATCAGGCTACATCTTTTAAAAAATTTTTATTTGTACAGCGTGGTGTTTGTTTTCTTGGAGGGGGATAAATGACGGTATTGATAGTCATTTGTGAAAAATCCTCTTCGGACCTGTAAGGGGGCTCAGCTTTCCTCCCTCCTCGTCACCGACCAGCGAATTAACCACACGGAAATGGTCACGCAGACAGACAGTGGGCGTCTTCCCACAAGAACCGTCAGACAAAGCTGGGGCACTTGTTTTTTTTTCTGGCTGAAGCATCTTTAACGCCTCGCTCCGTGGATCGCTTCCGCGCTGTTGCCATGTCTACACCGAACTCGCATCTTCCATACGGCTGGCGGCGGATCTGGAGGCGACGAAAGGATGGCGTCGGAACTGAAGAGAACGCCGTGGTACATCGCTGCCGAGGTGATAATTAGGTTTCACCGGAAAAGGAACTCGAAAGCGGGTAGATAAACAGTAGGGGGTCTGCAGAGAGTCGGTTGGGTTTTTAACTAAAGTCCTAACAGCAGCTGAAGTCAAACGCGGCAGTCATTTAAGTTTTAGAATTTCTTCCTTCCAAAACATCACTTACAAATTAATGACGTAGTTTCTAAATCCCAGCAGCGACAATTACCATAATTCTCCCTGTGACCGTTTTTTGTTAAATATCCGCCGAACAGTGAACGCGAACCTGCCAGCTGTCCGGACGGGCGGCCCAGAAACAACGAGATCGCGCCATCTCATCGAAAAATGTTTTAACAGATTAAAAAAAAAAAAACAAATACACTACACAAATAAGCATTTAAGAACAGGTGTTATTAATGTTCTAATATTGATTCCAGCGGTGAATGGAGGCTCTGTTGTTGACCAGACCAGACCGCGGTTGTGAGGAGGGGGGCGCTTTCCGTGTCCCCGGGTCTCTCCCGCTCTCGCCCAGAGATCGTTTTTCGTCACGTGACCTGTTGTTTTTTCTTTTCGCGCCTGACTGAAACTGACACCGAGGTCTGATCGATTTCCGTGAGGTGGGAGGGGGGTGGGGAGATTTTTATGGTGAATGCGGAATACATTTGTTCCGCCATAGTCTTCAGATCCGGAAGTCGCGTCAAAAGCGTTAGGCGGACACCTCTTGTAAACGGGAAGTGACGTCACCACGGGAGTGCGCGACTACCGGCTGGTCAAAAGAAAAGATGGAAAAATAAGTTGCGAACGCAATGACACCGATTTTATTATACGCTGGAGCGGTTTAAAAAATTCCGTTCAACTGAAATAAATATGAAAACTAATATACCCAAAAGATCGTCCGGATAGACTGGAATTAGAAAAACCGTTACAGGTAAGCTTATGGAAGGACGTGCGAAAAGAGACGCTTTGTTTGGACTGCCGGAAATCTATGAACTTCACCTGTGCTTTTGTCCTCGTAACTACCCACACCCGGCCGCTGCTTTTGCTCAGATGCGATCACGTGTTTGCGTTTCAGATGAGGCGGAAACTCCAGTGCACGTGTGCCGACTTTAGAAAGTCTCCTTCAAACACAAGTGGGTGGGAGGAGAGCCCTTCTGAAGTATTCAGGGTCGGAGAACTGGAATAACGACACATCCCGTGGGTTTGTCGATACCTTCCTCTGAACCCGGAGCGTGCGGAAAATGCAATTTAGTTGATACAGGTCCCCTGCCTGCTCGTCGACTCTGGGCCATTTAGTTATGGGGGAGAATGAGAAAATACTAATTAAACCACAGCACCGTGATCAGCCGGTGGGTTTGTTTTGTTGGGGTTGCGCTACTTCATAAGCGTCTCACGTAGATCTATCGTTGACTTCCCTCCCCCCCCGGTTTACGAGTGAATACGAAAGAAAGTGGTTGGTTTGCTGATCAGCGAAACAACGAAGCACCAGCCACTACCACTGGTTAAATAGTAGAACTCCTGGCGGAGCGCAAGGTCCAGATCCGGATGTGATTAGCCAAACGTCCTGTTTCGAGCATGCGTAGGTGGCGCGTCAGTTGCAGGCAGCCTACGTGACCTCATCCAACGGGACCTGTGCCTGACGTCACCTCCCCCCCCCCCCTTAACGTGTTGCGAATGGAAACCACGAGCTAATCCGGCTAAGAGCGAGGTGTGGTCCGGTCCGGAAGTTAGGGCTTCTCTTGCTCGTCATTGCCGATTTGGCAAACCTGCCTTGGACCTGGTACTGGTGTAGCAGATCTTCCAGCTGGGTAGTAGAACCCAGTGAAGTGAACTGGAGATGATGGTAAATAAAACGACAGCAAATTTCATCTTTGTCTTCTAATCCGGACGAGAGCGGGAAGAGAACAGACTGTAGTATCTTTTTTCTTTCTTTTACGCCTTATCTAGCGTCTCGACTCTTCAGAGGAATTCCGCCGTTTACCAAACTATAACAGGAGCTGCGGGAGGAAGTTCTCCTCTGTCTCTCGATAGCGAGACACAAGAAGAATGTTCGTCTGTTTTCGCGTATGCTAGACGCTGTAATATTCTCACCGTGTGAACGAAATCATTCACGTGGTATTATGGTGGTTTGGTTGTGAATAAAGCATACATCTGATTCTCTAATTACTAAACCTGGTCTACGTTTATAAATAATCTAGCAAATGTTTATTACTGAAAATTTGTTTGAAATTTACAACTTAAATCTAAAAAAAAAAAAAATTTTTTTTAAAGTCACGAAACTCTATCGGTGCGATCTTCTAAGCAAATGATTTACTCTACCGCTGTTAACCACATTCACCAGCGAGTTATTTAATCTGATCACTTCCTAATGTAAACCTGGGCTGGCTGACTTAGTCAGTTTATAATTATGACACTTAGTACAAGCAGCCATAGAAGGCTGGTCGCACACACTCTCGAATTGAAAATCTGCGTCAGGTATCTATGTCGAACAGTTAACTGGCTAATTCTGGTATTTTAAGTTAGATCACCTGCGCTTCGCTTTCAGCGAGGTTCCAGAATCTTCTCTTAAATACGGACCTATATCAGACGCGGAGACTCGGTGTCGCTTCCCTTCTGCGCGAGATATTTCTGTTATGACGCTTAGAGCAGATAATGCAAGGAAATATCAGAAAACCACAGATATTTAAAGATTTGGTGGTGGTTGCCCAATTGTCGGAACTGACGGAAAATCGATGCTCGAGCTCTAGCGCGAGAGAGCGCGCCGCCGAGCGCGCGAGAGCTAGCGCGGCGCGAGCTCTCTCTCGCCAGGGTTCGTGTACGGACGTCATCTCTCGCCTCTCTCTAGAGGCGCTCTCGCGATCCAGCGATCCACTCTCTCTCTCGCTGCCGATTGACGTCCAGCTCTATCTCTGTACTGACGTCATTTCTCTCTCCATTCTCCAGCTCCA
This sequence comes from Nautilus pompilius, assembly GCA_018389105.1. NCBI lineage: Eukaryota > Metazoa > Mollusca > Cephalopoda > Nautilida > Nautilidae > Nautilus > Nautilus pompilius. The sequence goes on along the minus strand of JACATO010001703.1, from coordinate 13,544 downwards.
TCTCTAGCGATCTCGCTCTCCATCTCTATGTACTGACGTAGGTCTCTTTCTCCCAGCGCTCCATCTCTCCATCTCTCTCTCTCTTCTCTCTATCTCTCTCTCTCTTCTCTCTCTATCTCTTCTATCTCTCTCTATCTATCTACTCTCTCCTCTCTCTCCATCTTCCCTCTCTCTCATTGACGTCATCTCCTCTCTCTCTGTACTGAGTCATTTTCTCTCTCCATTCTCCATCTCCATCTCTCTCTCTCTCTCTCTTCTCTCTCTCTCCTCTCTCTCTCTCTCTCTCTCTCTCTCTCTTCCTCCTCTCTCTCTCCCCATCTCTCCCTCTCTCTCTCCATCTCTCCATCTCATCTCTCTCTCTCTCCATCTCTCTCTCTCCATCTCTCCCTCTCTCTGCATTGACGTCATCTCTCTCTCTGTACTGACGTCATATCTCTCTCTCTCTCTCTGGTCTCGTGGGCGCCGTGCCTACACGATTCGTCTAGCTGCCTGCTGCTGTGTAATGTGGGGGGCCCCTCTAAATAATATTATTGATAAAGTCACCCTCAACGGAACCTGTCGGGTAAGTAAAACGCTCTCCGCAGTAGATGCACCCTCTGAATTATTCATGAAGCAGGAATAATACATTTACAGTCTGGTGCCCAAGACATCACTTGTATCCTAATAGTCGTCGGTCTGATAATGAGGGTTTTCAGTCGTGGGATTTTTCATGCAGAAATAAGTAGCTAAAGAATCCCCCGAAGACCAGTATCAGTCGGAGCCTCTCAGTAACCGAGAGCGCTGAGCTACGCGAAAGACGAATAGAGGAAAATTCGACAGCTGGCGCCATCGTCAGTGCAGTCTTTCGGTTTTCTTCTGCATTGCGGCGAAAACCTCGAAAAGCCTGAAGCGGAGGGGAAAAAAAACAGATTTCATTTGTAGGTACGCGACTTGCAGGTAGATCTGACGGGTCAGCCGCCAGGTAAAAGTTCATCTGTAATTAATTTCTAATGATTGACATAAAAAAAAAAGAATTTCCGAGATGTAAGTACCACATAGCGCATAAAGATAGTACTTTTGCCCTTGAATAAGTCAAGATAAAGTCCAGAGGAAGTCAACTGGCATCATCTCGAATAGCCGACGAGGCAGATGGTAGCCTTACTTCGCAGTGCAGAAAGTTCGGATATGCCTGCCGCTCACCTGGTCGTCTCTCACCGCCGTGCAGGTGCGTCGTTCACAAGGCGGCGCTATTTCCCGGTATTGCAATGTGACTTTGGGAAGGGATTCGCGCCAAGACGCGAAGATTCCTTTCAGGATCTTTCCCTTTCTACTTGTGTGTGTGTAAGTGTGGAAGGAAAAGCCGTGAAAGACATATTTACTTCTGGTGTAATGTTACAGTTGTGCGTGCGATGAGGTGAGTTTACAGCTGTGTTACCGTGGTTTTTAGAATCACTGCACAATAACGCAGTTAAATTTACGAATTGCTTCAGGAGATACGGATGCAATACGCTTGCTCCCGGTGTAGCAGTAACCTTCACTGGAAGATGTACCGCGATATTAGATTTACCCTGTTCTCGACGCCAACATCCGAGGAGGAGGCGGAGAAAACCGTGGAGAAGCCGGGTCTCTCGCGTCAACCATCAGTTGCCGCCGGAAGTTGGTGGAATGTCGTTGTCTGTGCGGATGGGAGGAAAGGATCAATGATGGAGCTTTACGTCAAAAGGAGAAAGAAAGAAAAGAGATCGAGAAAAATCAAGAAAAGCAACGAAAGTGTCAAGGGGAAAAGTCGGATAAACAGTGAAAAAGGAAAGCATTTAAGCTCAGAACTCTTCCTTCAAGAGTAGGAGAACGAAACACTTAAGCGCAAAAGCTGAAACAACACCAAAGGGACCTCACCATCCATCTTCGTTCGCTGGAACCAAACTCGGAGACGAACGACGACGTGTGGCGTTATTCATTAGTAAGACAGTGGTTTATTTACAAGTATTCACACACACACCACACAACACACACACGGTTATCTTACGTTCTAAATTGAGCCCAATGTACAAACTCTTTTATCTTCTTTTCCGGCAACTTATCGTTGACGAAAATGTATTATCTAAGCATAAAACAACAACAAAAACAAAACCGGTAAACCGTGTATAACAATATATATATCAACCTTTAATTCTGCCGTTGTTATCAAACCTTCCTTGTGATCACGCACCCAGGAAGTTATTTTTATGAGTGTTAAAGTCAGTTCATACTGAAGGTTTGAAGCTATCGAGTTCACCGATAGAATTTCTTACAGCTAAGGTGATGCGTTTCTGTATAAATGTAAATGGACCTTATTGATGACGCCTAAACGCCTAAAAATAAAACTCTACATGAAAAAAAAGGGGGCTATCATTCATTATCATCCTTTCAGAGCCGGTTATCCCCGCCGGAAGATGATTGGGTGTTAGCGTTACACATTGTGGTAAGTTAACAGCAATTTACGAAATGAAGTCAACTGGCTCAACTACAAATTTAAAGGGCCAAGGAAGAAATAGAAAACCAGGAGACTAGAAGATGTGTCGCTGGTTCAGAGGCGTATAGCGAACGCTTTCTTGACAAATGGACAATTAACTGCTGAACAGACTTTCTCTGTAACAGTCAGCATCTTAATCTCTACCACCAGCAGATGATTCGGAAAAGTTGGATCGATTAAGGGAGCAGCAGCTAAGGGGCTCTTAGAGTGTGTAACATTAAAAGGTGACTTGACTGGGGAAAGACGACATCAGAAGCTGACCAGAAAGCCGCAGGACTCTCTTATGTTCAAAGACAGGAAAGACCTACATTTCTCTATTATGCCAGAAACAGCGGGTACCGATAGCTACAGGGTAGAATAATTACATTTTGCTTCTTCTCTTGTCTCTCGCAGAATAGCGCTCGAATGCTTTCTTCAGTTCAGCGCTGCCTCCGCCAGCTAATAAAAAGACCGACAACTCTGAACTTTTACAGCAGCTGAGGCTCTAAAAAGGGGGGGGGGTGGGATAGCGAAAATCCTCCAAAACGCTACGAAAGTCTACAGAGATGGAAGCAGATCGAAAGATTCTATTAGGGGTACAGGCATTGTTATAGTGAACAGTATCAGCATAACAACAGAACACCACCAAAGAAACCCCGATAGCTGGTCAAACGTAAGGGCAAACCTCTAAGGGACCCTGGGAGAGTTGGAACTCATTTAACGAAGGGGAAAATAAAAAAAAAAGTTAGCATATGGATTCTCATCGGCAGCATAAATGCAATCGATCGTCTTAAAGAGCATCTACCTGTAATGGATGATGCAACTAAAGATATGAATGAATCCCTAAAGATGTTGTCAAAAGATCGCGGTATTTACTTTCAGTAGATCCTATCACACACTGGAATAAAAGCATTCGTCAAGTCAATATAATTGTCAGCTTGGAAAAAAATCGCTTAACCCCCGAGCAATAATGTCAACGATAATCTTTGAGGAGCTAACCAAACAGCCATTTAAAGATTGGAATTTGGATACCTGATACTCGAGAACAAAGAGAATAAAGAAGAGCAGCATGAAACGTGAAATAAATCTAACAGAGAAAAGGAAAACACCAGAGCATTTACTTTTCAAGTCAATCTTACTGAATACCATTCTACCCAAGAGAAGTCGTCAAGAAGCTAAGTGGTTGGATGTGAAGGTTTTTAGATAATTAGTTCTAATGTAAGAAGAAAAGCTGGAAAAAGTAAAAGGAAGTGGCTCTTCAATTAATTATGATAGTGCCGTTGTAAAAGTATGGGGTTGTTCAGCCGGTATTAGCGACTTGATAAAGCTTGATGAGTTTCGCGCGCGCACCGACTCCTTCAAACATAGGTCGCAAAATCTCTTAGTCTCTCGGTTAACGTAGAAACTGCATTCAGCAAAATATGCAAAGGTGCGTGGCCCTGATTTTCCTTAAGCGCTCGTTCACTTTAGAAGATTACCTTTTTTTTAGAATTTCGTCTGTATATCTTGTCCTGTTGCCATAACAGTTATCCTTACGACGGCAAAATACAACCCTTGAAATTCTTCATTTTCGAAAATTGATATTTTTGGCGCGAATAAACAAAAATTCGGACCTTAAACAAGAATACCAAAGATCCCATGTCGCTGAATTCTTTAAGTATAAAAAACACACACACACACAACAGGAAAGTTGGGACTGATATGGACGAAAAGCAAGAAATGCCAAGAAAAAGTGAATAATCCTGAAGAAGGTTTTACCGAAACGTCGTCTCTTTAGAATTTAATCTAAGAATACTTTCGAAAACTGTGTAGCGATAAACGAATGCAGAGGGACGGTTTTTCTTTGTTGTTTTTTATTATTTTACGGCCGATAGATGTTACGAATGATAGTTCGTACCCATTCGCCATGCTCGTTCGTGTATCTTTATTTCTCGCTACTAGATGGCCGATACCTCGTCCGAGAAAGCATCCGAGAAGTAGTGATTCCTCTCGAATCTTCGCCCGCGGATTGGTCGGAATACAGACCGGTTCGGAGCTGTCCGATCTCATTGTGATGATGTTAGGAGGTCTACTCTGGTGAACAGCCGGCGAATCCAAGATTGTACAAAATAATTACCAGCTGAAGTTTCACCCTGCTAACTAAAATTACCGTAATTCGTTTTGCCATTAATGGCTAATTAAGGGACTTACGCAGATCTAATGTCTTGACGATGATCGTCGACAACTCTGATGCTGTTCCGCGGTGATCGTTAAAAGCGGTTTGGAAGATGTTTTTCCTACAGTGTAGAGAGCATAGTGTCAGACCCCAACTTCGTCCTTTTGTGTGTGGATAATTTTGCCAGGGTGACAGAAAGTCGTGTACACCGGTTCTGCCAGTAGCCCCGCCCCCGCTAGTTCGATTTCCTCGTCATTCAGATGACGCTCTTGCCAATGTTCTTCTCCCAGAACAAATGTCTAATAAATCTCCAGGCCTCCGCGCAGCACCTCATCACCACTTCCAATATTTACCTAACAGTACGAGGAAACCCTCCAGTGTGTTCACCCCACCCCCCATCTCATGTCAGCGATAATACCAGGTGGTGTTTACGGACCTCGAGAAAATAGAATCAGAAAAGTCCCTCATCGACCCCTCTAATAACTTCCTCGCTTGTCAGATCTCTGGATTCGAGATTATAATTGAAAAGATTTGTCAGTCAACAGACTGTTGCTGCTGCTATTTATTGCCACTGGTTTATTGTCTTAAGTCGATATGCAAATCCATTTGCTGTTCATCACTTTAGAAGAAACCACGCATCCAAAAAATAATCATTACATCCCATAGTTTTTCGGAGCTGAAGAGGTAATTTCACGCATAGCTAAAAGTGGCACTCGAAGAGGAAAGAACATTTAATTAAAAATCGAGTTTTGGTTCTTCTGAAGCTCGTATTCTGTTCACTTGTTTAAATTTAAAATAAATAACTGTAACGTTAACTTGTTTTCCTCTTTCTCCCACATTTATGCAATTAAATTTTACACCTTCAAAATTATAAAACCGTCAAAATGCATCAATATGTAGACTGATATTTTTACCGTTTTATGATAATTCGGCGAATAAAATTCGTGCAAATCGAGTTTATAGCAGATTTGTGTAGACTAGTCCAAGTTTGACGAAAATAAAGTCGAATTCATTTGAATATTACAAGGAATCCTCCAGTCATATTTACTGCCATCAAGACTTGTCACCATAGCAATTAACATTTATTTTTTAGCGTTATTTAAAATTTTCTCGTTATTTATAAACATTTCTTTACCATTACGTAGCACGGTCCGGTCAGAAGACTAATGGCAACGACTAATTTTACTGAAGGGAAATTAACGTTTGTCACCTATTCGTAAGATGCCTTCTGTCGTTTTTCTCATCTTGCTTCTTGTGGCTGTTCTGATATGTGCTTCGTGGATTCGCCAGAAGCAATCAGGTGGGCTTCTTCTTTGCAACCAAAAGGCTATCGTAAAGAAGTCAGGGAAAATTCTTCGAAAGTACCTTTATCCAGGTTGTGATTAAAGCGCCGGAAAAAATTTTCTAATGCAATTGCCAATAAGATTTAATAAATGTTTCGAATCTGATAATAGTTTTAACTTGGATGCTCGGTCCAGCAAAGTGAATGACTAGTAATCCTTGACTTAAAGGAAGTAATTGGATCCCTGTTTCGCCCACAAGCAGACAGAGCGAGATTAACTGGATGAACTAAGATTATCTTAAAAAAAAATTAATCAGAAATTCCAAACATCAAAGAACTGCGAACATCTGAATTATAAGATTTCAGATTTATCTTTAAATGTCGGTTTTCACGAAGCTGCAGGAGAAGATATCACGTATTGCGTTACATTGTCCAGTTATGAGCAGTCGGCAGTAAATTTTTACAAATCTGAGTCGATTTACACCTAAAATAGAATTTCCCAACTGAAGCTAAGAACATAAGGGTTGATCCAATTTGAAAAGAAAGTGTGAAGCAAGGAATTCTTTTTTTTTCTTTTTATATTAAATCCGAATTTCAAAACTAAGGCACAGACTAAAAGAGCTATTCAGAGAACCGATTGGGAAACAAATGTTCTAATGGCCTTTCCTTCGGAATAGTCAGGTCATGACTAGAGCCACACAGAGTGAAGCCATTATTATCATTGGTTTCCTTGCCATGCGTTTAATTGTAAACCCTTTTTTTTAAAATCACCGTCAAGCGTTTAGAATTTCTGTGTATGCCTGCAAATTATGTGTTCATTCTCACTCGAAGAATCGGAACTTTAATTTGGGTATGTAAAGTGAAACTGCACCGGGCATTCACAGAATCAGGCAGACATCCGTGTTATTCTCCATAAATCAACTTTCGAATCGTATTACCGTCTGACCATTTTTCATCTAGATGCGTAATCGAGGAAAAAAAAGAAGCGGGGGGAAAGAAAGGGCGACTTCCATTAATATATCCGGATCGCTTTTCTCCAAACACCTGTCAGAAAGGCACTTTGTTCAAACGATTTCCTCTGGCGGGTAAAGGAATCTCATAAAAGTCTACTTTTTTTGTTTTCTTTCCGTTATTTATCGCTGTCCTTGTCTTTTTTTTTCTTTTCTCTATTACCTTTTTGAATGCGAGCATCGCGGTACTGCCAGACCTGCCGGAGCTTTACCAAGCACGCAAAGCCACCTCTTCTCCCATGCCTTCTCTGACGTGGTATATTTCGTGATACACGGCCGGAAAATATCAAAGACTTATTTTACTTTCTCCGAATTATCTGCAAAGTTGTTTCAGGTGTTTAGGTGGGGAACAGTTGGTCAAGGTGACGTAATGCGGACATTTCTATCATTCATTTTTTAAAAAGGGGAGAACGAGGGGCTAGAACATTCGAACATTTAAAAATCCATCAGAAAAGTTTCGGTTTGTAAAAATGTCATCGTATTATTGGAAAGCACAAATCAGACTATTCTAGAATACAGGAGAACAGAGCCACGGGAATATTAAGTAGTTGTACACTAACCATATTGTTATTATGTATATATTTGTAATAAATAATGAGATACCAATAGATTTATTATTATTATTGTAATAATATCTATCCCTTTAATCCAGATACATTGCTTAATGCCATTTACCTCGATAATCAACAGTACAGGTTGTGCTAAGGGGCACAATGTTGCAAAACAGAAATGTAGCCCATCGATGTCATTGGTCTTGAGAAATAAAAGTGGTAAATATCTGCATATAATCCTCAAAATGTTTGAATGCAAGGTGTAAGATTAACTTATTCTGATGAATATTTATCAGTAAAGCCATATACGTTAAAAGATTCGCTTAGCCGTTTGTTGTAACCCGGATGTAGGAGCATTACTTCCTTTACAGGTTTGAATCACGAGATGAAGGAGATTGATTGGGTCCCTAATCGCAAGCATGAGGAAACCAACATTTCAGCTAACCTGAAGCATATGAAACACCAATTTTTTTAAAATACTCTTGCAGGCAGGATCCAAAATACTGCATTAAAGAATTTTTAATGTCTTAAAAACTTTATAAATTCCTGCTAAGGCGTTTAAAAACTTTTGTGTGTGTTACCGAGCGATTTAGCGTAAAACTATAGTCTTGCATACCGTAGGGTCCATTTACTGAAGTTTGCGGTGGGTTAGGAATACCTCCAAGACAAAGACTTATAGAAGAATTAAGCAAATGCAGACAAAATAACTAATTATTTTAACTATTTAGAAAGTGATATTTCAGTTGCTTTATGAAAACGTTATTAAGGGCAGCCGTCTCACATGCTGTCAGTAGTGTCCTCCATACAGCAGAATCACACCACTTACCTCACAGCTTTCCCAACTAAAGCAAATGAAAATTTCAAGAGCAGCTTCGAGATTACATTTGTACGATTAGCTACCTACTGTCCCGACCCCTCTTTTCGGAACAAACCGTTCAGATTAGCGATTGTTGGCCCTTGGCTCTTTTACATTAGACGTGCGATTTTACCAGGCAGCTGTTTCAAAAATGTTTCTAATGGACATGAATATTCAGCTCTCAACTTCTCTCTCTCTCTCTCATCTCTCTCTCTCTCTATAGATATATACATCTCTCTCTCTCATCTCTCTCTCTCGAATATATATATCTATAGAACTCTCTCATATATATAATACATCTCTCTCTCTCATCTCTCTCTAGATATATATATATATCATTCTCTCTCTCATCTCTCTTTCTAGATATATATATACATCTCTCTCTCTCCCTCATGCTCTCTCTATATATATACATTCTCTCTCTATCTCTCTTCTCTCTCTCTCTCTCCATCCGCTCTCTCGTCTCTCCGCTCTCTATATATATATACATCTCCTCTCGCTCTCTCTCCTCTCTCTATAGATATATATACATCTCTCTCTCATCTCTCTATCTCTCTCTCTCTCTCTCTCTCTCTCCTCTCTCTCATCTCTCTCTATAGATATACATCTCTCTCCTCTCTCTCCCCTCTCTCATCTCTCTCTGCACTGACGTCATCTTTCTTTCTTTTTTTTGTCAAAATTTTGCAACCCATTTACAGTACCGGTTCTTAACGTAATCAAAAAGGAGACTAAATTACCGTAACATAACGACTGATCAGCGTTAAATCTTTGTGTGGTAGTTTAGAACAAAGAAAAGGCTGCCGTGAGAAGTAATTTGGCATCACAGCAGACAGTAACTGGGCCTCACACTAGAACATTACCAACGTCATCGTTATTACTCCAAGCGTCTAAAACGATGCCGACTTGGGTTAGTAATAACAATGTCTCTTTATTTTCATAGTTTACTCTGAAGTCGGACAAGTTTTAATTAATTCACTTCAGCCAGGTGTTAAAATTACTTCGAAAATTCTAAAAAAAAAAAAACAATACAAAAAAAGAAAAATAAACGCCAAAGAAAGTTAGCGAGTTTAGTAGCAGATCCATTGTATTTTAAGACGAGGTAAAACCGATGCTAGATGGCACAGGTGTAACCGTAGACTGGCTGACATTAGACTACTTTACCATTACTAATGACAAGTGCCAAGCAATGCTTAATTGTTTTGCCATTCTGGTTAGCGAATACCCGTGAAGTAGACGAGGAAAGCGTTACCAAACATCACTGCAGACTATTAAGCGCAACTTTCCTCCCTTTCGTAAACTATCATCTATCGCATGTCAGACCCGGAAAACAAACACGCACACACAAAAAAAACTTGCTGGAGTGGATTCATGATATTTACTCTGGGAACCATCTTTCATCTTTTGAATTCACTACCCTGACAGCTTTAGTTCACGCTTTCAGCAAAGTGTCGGTTCCTGTTTCTTGTTTCGAGGCGTTGTTATGGAGAAGCCGGGTTGATAATCCCGGCCCAGGACTGCCAACGTTTATAGCGTTGTTATGGAGAAGCCGGGTTGATAATCCCGGCCCAGGACTGCCAACGTTTATAGCGTTGTTATGGAGAAGCCGGGTTGATAATCCCGGCCCAGGACTGCCAACGTTTATAGCGTTGTTATGGGGAAGCCGGGTTGATAATCCCGGCCCAGGACTGCCAACGTTTATAGCGTTGTTAGGGGAAGCCGGTTTGATAATCCCGGCCCAGGACTGCCACGTTTACTAGCGTTGTTATGGGGAAGCCGGGTTGATAATCCCGGCCCAGGACTGCCAACGTTTATAGCGTTGTTATGGAGAAGCCGGGTTGATAATCCCGGCCCAGGACTGCCAACGTTTATAGCGTTGTTATGGGGAAGCCGGGTTGATAATCCCGGTCCAGGACTGCCAACGTTTATAGCGTTGTTATGGAGAAGCCGGGTTGATAATCCCGGCCCAGGACTGCCAACGTTTATAGCGTTGTTATGGAGAAGCCGGGTTGATAATCCCGGCCCAGGACTGCCAACGCTTATAGCGTCAGCGCCGCCGAGAGTTCAGTCCACTTGCAAACGTTTCTCTCTCAGCGAAAAGCTTCGTCCAGAGAAGTTTGTATATCGTGGATGTAAAAACGCCATTAATTAAAGTATGTACGTGTATATATATAGGAATCTTATAAAGTTTTCACTGTGGTAAAGACATATTTCCTTTTTTTATCGAGTTTGTCTCATTCCACGGGTGCCTGTTGTTATAAGCCTGCAGACAAATTATCTGAAATCACCTAAGCCGTTTTATTATAGGATCCATAAAAGTCCGACCGTGCGCATCATTAAGAAGACCATAGATCTCTGGTTTATACTAATAAACTTATAATTATATTAGTTTAGATAAAATGATGCCGCTTTACACGAGGTGAGAATGGCCCAGAATACTATTTAAAGCACCGGCAAACTTCAATAATCGCGCACCTTGCAATGTTGCCCGGGCTAAAGAATATTTGTCAACCAGATGATAAATAAAAATAAGTCAAAATTGCATTGGTCACGGACATAATTACAGGTAAACAGGAAAAATACCAAAAGAAGGAATTTTCCCGGTCACCACTGCATTGTGCAGGTGTCGACTTTTTGAGATTCTCGAACCTATTCCTGAAGCCCGCCCGACTTTTACGAAAGAACTACTCTGACATTTTTCCGCCGCCGTTCTAGTAACTGAACCGGTTGACAAAGAGGACGCTCCAGAGACTAGCCGTCGTCATCGTTACCATGATGGGTTGTTCTCGACGCTCAGATTCTGAGTTGATTTTTATTTGCGGTCGGTGTTCTTACTACCGACTGCTGTTGGACTGGCGATCTGTTGGTTACCAGCTTTACGCTGACTTTTCCCCCGTCCAACTCTCTAACTTACGGAGGCATCGGGTTATCCAGTTAAAAAAAAAAAAAAAATATCCAAAACTGAAAAGTGGAAAGTATTGCTGGGCCGATCGACATCCGGACTGGCGAACTCCCAAAGAATCCGCGTTACCGGAGATCCGAAGACCGCATCAGCCTTCGTGTCGGCTATTGTTGTGTTTTTCTTTCTTTTCTTTTTGGTAGTGCCGTTCCTGCTATTTCTGATATCGCCGGTGCTGTACTGCTAGCTATTAGGGAGAAACGGAATATCTGTATAAGCTAACTAATGACGGAGGAGGTGGTGGTGGGACTCGAAGCGGCATCACACGAATTAATCAAAGACTAGCGGTTATATTGCAAACCTGCCGACCAAAAAAAAACGTTCTGTCGGCGTCGGATTTCGTAAAAGGCCCTCTCCTAAATCTGGAAAAGGGGCCCCCCAAAAACGACACGGGTCGACCGAGCATCGCCGTGTTCAATTCTTTAACCTCCTCTAAGAAACCTCTGGTCGGGCGAGAGTCCGTCAAAGGCCATTTAGGCTGCGAAAACGGCGCTGCATTTCGTGTAACCAGAGGAGGAACAGCTGAACTCTAACTGGGACTGGGATTTGTCCCCTTTGTTTCCAGCCTCTTTGCTGTAATTTTATCCTCCAGCAAAGAGCAGGGTGGGCGGGAAAGAGGATGGTAATCCGCTCGTGGAGGCGATGACCTTGACTGGAAGATGGGGGGACAGAGTGTCAAGTCACACCCGCCGTACACGTTTCAGCCACTGCGATTTAGTTCGGGTTAAATCTCACGCTCCTGATCCGTTCAGTGTTTCTATCATCGTGTTAACCTCCAGATCTTGATATAATTCCCAGTGTCTCCGACCGACGGCTGTTTAGCACATTATCTGAACTGTACCCCCCCTTAACCCCCGACTTTTTTTGTTGTTGTTGTTGCCACTGCAAAGTATTTAACCACTGGCGACAACTGTCGTTGGTATCCCGGTTCCAGACACCGACGGACACGTGCGAGCGTTTTACCCAATCAAATAATCGAAAATCCTTCACTGCAGCAATCAGGCGGCTTAGATTCTCTTGGTTCCGGTATTCGTGGGAAGAAGCGAAATCGCTCCTGCTTTCTTGATTGTCCTCCACCTAACATCCCTAGTAATAACTCCAGTAGCATCCACTCCACACAGAATCTGAAGCAACTGATGAGGAGCTAGTGGGTTTTTTTTTTTTTTTACCTAGAGACAGCACAGGTCCGCAGAGCCGGTTTCCGTTTTGTAGCGAACCTTTTACGTCAACTCCCTGCTTGGTTCGAGGAACCGTACGGAGTCCGCAGGAATCTCTCTTGAAACCCTGCTCGAGACTGTACCTAGTGACGGTCCCGGTCGCTAACGTTTGAACTCATCTCATTACAGCGTTCAGACGGCAGAATCTGTACGGCAGTTGTTGGTTAACTCGAGCTAGCGAATAACGGAGTGGAAATCGCCCTGATTTACTATCAAAGGGTGGCAGCCCTCACCCGGCCCCAGTCACGCTGGTTATCTTCCCTTTGGCAAATTAGCGGCTCTCGGTGTTGACTCGGTTCGTTTATGACGGCATCTATTAGAATTTTGCAATCGAAAGACCGCTATATATTCCGGAAAGTTACTGTCTCAGTCTGTGTATTTTATTTTAAATGCGCTGGCCCAAGAAAGCCCGCCCTTGTTGGAGAGTCAACTGTATCCCACATTACTTCATCTTCTACCCGTGTCATCAAACTAATCTTCACAGTTCCGCTTCTCTTAAAAAAGCAAGAAATATATTAATTCTGCCTTCTTTTTTCTTACCTTAGGAAAACCTCTACCTGAATACATCAGTGTAGGTGTAAGTGCTCGTGGGTGGGCTTTCGATTTCCACACAAATCTACAAGCATACAGTGCCGCCCCCTACCGCCATAAATCTATCCTGACATTTCGCACAAAACTTATCGTGAAGAATCCAGAAAAATAAAGCTCCATCGACTAATTATTCATTCTTTTTCTTTTAATCCGATGATCCTCTAGCTCATTCGGTGCCCGCAGTTAATTATTCTTGCTTCCGACAGATAAGTTATACATCCGCTGTTTTCACGTGATTCATCGAAATTATGACACCTCTTTTTCTCTCTTCCTGAAGAAAAGAATCGATGAGGTCAGCGAAGAAGGCCTACCGAAATTAATAACCAGATTCTTGTCGAGAACTATACCTTTTGTGGCAGCTAATTACCAGGGGGGGGACAAGATATCTCGCTTATGTTTTACTTTGTTGTTGTTGATTTTTTAACGGTTCAGCCTTATGAGAGAAAACTCTTTATA
>JACATO010001702.1:0-65145 GCA_018389105.1 Nautilus pompilius | reverse complement strand
GAGAGCCAAGAACCTCACTACCAAATAAACGCGCGACCCCAGCTGTCTAGCTCTCGCTCGCTTAGCTAAGCTGAGTCGAGAGAGAGCGAGAGCGAGATCAAGAGCGACAGAAGAAATCAAAGATTATATCGAGGCCCCCTCCGTTCCTCATCCATCTAGAACCAAGATCGTCTCTCTAAATCCAACTTACTCCCTCCATCACTCTCGTCCCCAGTGCGCTATCTCTATCGCCTCTCCCTCCCTCCCTCCCTCTCTCTCTCTCTCTCTCTCTCTCTCTCCTCCCTCCTCCCTCCATCCTCTCTCTCTCTCTCTCTCTCTGTTTTAAAACTACCAAAGTTTCGCTGGTCTTTTCCGGTCGACGTCTTCAGGAAAGTTCTGGTAAGAATTCTTGAGTGGTGGAATGAGAATAAACATTTTTAGGGGTCTCTTTGAAAGTGTCAGCGAGAAGAATACTTTAGGGGGATTATCTCCAGTCACTGATATAGGAGTCATAATTACAAATTAGCCGAGTTCCACCAAATATTTTTTGGTGATAAAGATGTTGAAGGGTGGAATAAATTACCAGGGAGATTAGTTGGTAGCGATAATGGAAATCGTGTTGCTGTCCATTCCTCTTCGCCCGAGGCCCTGGTTTACCGGCTTCCTGCCTTCTAAATACTAAAATCAATTCCCATGGTTTGCATTTCTCTTTCGCCCCGTCAGATCAGTTTGATGTCTGGCATTATTTTCCTTCCTTCCGGATTCTCTATTGGTTTGCCAACATAAAAAGTCAAACAGTCTGCATTCTATCAATAACATAGACTATTAGCATTAGATAGGTGGGCGGGGCAGTAGTCCGGTGCTGAACAGGCCGAGATCGAACCCCTGTCGAGCGGGAACCACTTGGCGAACTACCTATCCACCACAGCTCTTCCGCCCCGTGGGTGTTGTCTGGGCAATTCACTTTTCCTCCCACATCTTAAAAAGGAAGAGATCTAGAACGGGATTTCTGCGGCAGACGCGCTGTTTCGCTTGGTTTAGGAAACTTGCCCCCGAGGGGTTTTCCTCCAGTAGATGGCGCGGATCCGAAGAAAAGTTATCAGCCATGAAGCTTAGAGAAATAAACGAGGCTGGGAGCAGATCATCGCCGGATCTTTTATCTGCGATGGATGTAAAGGAATTAAACTTGTTCTGAGATAAGACGGCCTACAGACATTTTAGAGATAAACTCACCCATACCAACCAAATACCGAGGCATCTGACAATATTGAAATGCAAGATTTAAAAAATACAATATATACAATAATCCCTTGTATAGTTTTAGCTGAAATATTTGTCATTTAACTTGTGGTAAAATTTTAAAGCAAAAATAGTGAGATTTAACGGACGTCTATTTCCTGGTTTTATTATTGATGGATATCTGTAATTTGAAATCTTTATTCGATACAGGCCTCTTGGTGTATGTGCGTGTATGTGTGTGTGTGTGTGTATGTGTGTGCGTATGTTCTGTGCGTGTATGTGTGTGCGTGTGCGTTCGTGCTTGGGGGTGGTGTGTATGTGTGTGTGTATGTGTCTGTGCGTGTATGTGTGTGCGTGTGCGTTCGTGCTTGGGTGCGTGTGTGGGGCATGTGCTGTATGTGTGTGTATGTGTGTGTGTATGTGTCTGTGCGTGTGCGTTCGTGCTTGGGTGCGTGTGTGGGGCATGTGGTGTGTGTGTATGTGTGTGTGTATGTGTGTTGTGTGGGTGTCTGTGTGGGTGTGTGTTTGTGTGTGTGTGTGTGCGTGGGTGGATGCGTGCAGGTGCGTGTGTGTGTGTGTGTGTGTATCTATTGGTTTATGCTCAGAGTTAATCTCCATCTTTTAATCGTGCTCTTTTGCACTATTTAATCTTAAATAATAGTAATAATAATTGGCACTGGTTTATAAATTGCTTTTTAAAATCTTTTGGTTAATTTATTAAAAAGATTAAATAAAGTAAGTTATGACCGTTTATCTTATCTCTTTCAATATTTTGTCTTAATATTAGTTTTGTATATTTATTTATTCCTTGTTATCTATGCTTCTCGACTGATTTATTTTGGCGTGGAATTGATATCAGAAGCGACAATTATTCATACTATTCTAAAGAAAGGAAGAAAGCCGAGTTTGTTCGTTATGGCAGCTGTCAAAAAACTCTATCGTGCGCAGTTTACGATAGTAATTTCTGCTGGATAGGAAGAGCGAGGAGGAGAAAAAAACTACTTGATTTATTGGGACAAAGGTAACGGTCAGCGAGAGCCGGAGGAACCACAAGACACCCATACATACACCACAACAATACACACTCACACCGCACACAAACACATACAAAACCACAACACACCCACACGCACGCACGCACAACACACACATACACACACATACAAACACACACATACACGTACGCATGCACACACACACGTACGCACACACATACAAAAACACACACCACACGCACGCACACACACATACACACACATACAAACACATACAACACACGTACGCACGCACACACATACACACATACCGCACACACACACACACGCACACACAAGCACCCACAACACAACCACACACACTACAAACACCCACACACACGCACCGCACGCTCGCACGCACCCACACACACATACACATACAACACCCCAACCACCACACACACGCACGCACGCACGTACCACTGGGTGGACGACACTCATCACAACCTTATCTGTACCTAATAACGGATGAGGTCACGTTGTGTCCGAATAACAGCCATGACACGACGTGGCATCGAATCCACGAGTTGCTGGAAAGTTTTCTGAGATAATTCCCCTATTCATTCGTTAATCTTGTTCGTAATGTACACAATAAAGTAGGCAGAGTATCAAGATTATGGATGCATCCTTCTCTCAGTTGCTAAATTGGTTTGACATCCGGAGTTGGTGCTGACTACGTGGGGTGACTGAAATCTCTTCGATGCTCTTCAAGCCACGAACACCTGATGGGGGCACAGCAGATGAGGCCACTTTTGGTTGGAAGTAGCCCTCCCATCAGGGCGCACATTAAGCATCGCTCGATGAAACCCTGATTGGAAATAATGATGAGGTAAGACGTATCATCGGACACGTAGAAATCATTTGAATGTCAGGAAGAGGACGAAGTCAATTTTCAAAAAATATATTTTTACTTCCAAGTCCCCGCTTGATATCTTAAATATCCGAAACTTTTAGAAAGATTATTTTGTGGAAACGAGACCCAGTTACAGAATAATGAAATACACTACTTCCGCAAGCGTTTTTATTAGATACATTAACATCGACAAAAGACGAGTAATAGAAAAATCTATTTATCCATTCAGTAGAACAAATGCATTATGTCTTTCGGTATTACGGCGTAGAATAAAATGGTTCACATGATTTTATTTTTAAGATCAAGTTCGTTAGGGTCCACTGTATAGGATGTTAAAATGAGACGATAATTGAAACTCAGTCGCTAGCCTGTTAGATTTTAAATGCGATTTTGGTAACTTATTTTCGGCGTGAAGACATCAGAAGCTTTTCTGCTGATGTCGAAACGGGTATTGTCGTATTCGTTACACGTGACTCGTATTCCTCAAATTTCACACCTTCTCCAAACAATCAGGCTGGTCTCATCAGTAACTTCGAACACCCTAAAGACTATTTTCAAGGACTTCGGCTAGGATCTCTGTAAAACGAGTAACATGGACGGTTTGGAGAATGTCGCAGAAAGTTATTAGTTCTTGTACGTGAATGCTAAGACTCGTCAGATTAAATATCTTCTTTTTGTATCTCTAGTAAAACTAAATGGTTTTTCATTCCATCCATCATTTGACAAACGATCAATCTTCGTGTGGAAGCCCATTGCTACCACTGACTAGTAAACATTTTCTGAGCATCTCCGAAATAAAAGACATCAGTCTTTTTCCTAGATGCTCACTGTGAATTTGCACCAAAATATTTTCGTTCTTCATAAACAGTTGGAATTGGTAAACTTGCATTTGGAGATATTCAAGTTTATTCTTAGTGAAACGAAAATCGCACAACGAATTGCGTCAGCGCATTTCTTTTATTAACCACTGAAAGAAATAAAAAGCTTTGTTCCGATTGAGTTCATTAATTTAAAATATTTTCATGCTGAGCTATTTCTGTTGTTTTGCTTTCACGCTCAATCGACGCCAACAAGGGAAACAACCCTGGTGGGAAGGGTTAGTGCCACGGTTGACCGGTAGAGAGCGCTGCTAATCCTGGGCCATGTAAGGTCTGGCTGGCACTCCTGCCTCCAGCAGGGAAAATCATAACGGAATTTTTTTTTTATTATTTTTCTAGATGAGTGGGAAAATCGACGAATCTGGTAACTGAAGAAAGTCCAAACCAAGGTTGTACAGCCATGGCGAGAAAGTCCCTCGACCTTAGCATCCAGTAGTCTATCACCAGACTACTGGTCTCCCGGCTGTGAGATCGTCTCCTCTCTCTCTCTTCTCTCTCTCTCTCTCTCTCTCTCTCTCTCTCTCTCTCTCTCTCTCTCTCTCTCTCTCTCTCTACCCATTTGGTCCCTAACACAGGTTCTTCTTCTCCTCTTCAGACTTTACCTGGACTCAATATTGTTTATGCGAGATACCCTCGCCCACTTTTCGGATCATTTTATTATATATCTATATATGTAGATTATAATTTATGCTTAAATATTTTGTCACTAACGCGTTTACGAACACTGTAACTGTCTTAAATTCGTAGGACAATCAAGCGCCATTAAATTTCTTTCAGCTGTACAACATAAACCTCGAGGGGTAAATTATAAAATGGCGGGCGTGCGAAGCCACGCCCTTCTACTCGAGACTCCACCAGGTTTGCCGAGTGCTGATAGACGGCTAACAAGAGTCTGCCTTTCAAACTCTTTAACGCATTTACTTACTTACTTAGGTATTTTACCAGCTGAAAGACTTTAATTTAAAAAAAAATACAAAAACACCCAAGGAAAATATTTAAGAGTGAACGTAATTAGCCTGAACACCGGAACCAATGTTCAAATATTCCTATCGCAAATTGCTAATTTATTCCTTTTTCGTGAAGAATAGAAAATCGATAAGAAAATCCAAGGTAATGACGAGTTTCTTAAGGGCACTCGTATTTTTTATTATACGATAAAAAAAGGGCCGCCTAGCGATTTCTTCCCGAATTACAAAGAAGTTCTGGAACCTTATCAAAACCAGCAGGCCAGCTTCAAGAAGAGCCACCCCCCCGACAGCAGTCTGTAAGATTATCATTGTTAAAATTCAGCTATATTCAACTCATTAAGCTAATTGTATGTCCTTCTATGCAAACCGATGGTAAACTGACGAAACCCTTTCTCAGTTAATATCGGAACGGTTCAACATGAGTGGAAATCTCTGCTTTGTCAACCCCCCAAAACGATATAAGTTATGGTAATTATACACAAGAAACAGGAAAAACTGTATATAGTAGTTGTTGCTGAATGCATCCACTCTGCGTACAGCTGATGGCATCTATCATTGTAAAATCGGGAAAGAAAGAAGGGTGACGGAGAAAAACATGGCAGCCAACTGCTTATATATAATGCGCAATTATTGCTGCCAGCATAATCAGAGTATCGAATATGTGAGCATTTAAAACCACTTTCGCAGGCGGCATCTAACATAATGCCTTTTAAAGAGTCTACCCCCCCCCCACACACACACGTGGTTTTGACGACGTCACATCGCGCGTGCACTAGGCTGGAGTTCTCAGACGTCTTCCCAGACCGATGCGTGGAGACGGTAGAGATGGACCGCTCCAAGATTAGCTGGATTCCCATTGGCAGGCGCGTCGATCGAGTTGGCTGACTCGAGTCGGTTTGCGCAGAAGTCTTATATCGATTCCGATGTCCGGCACGAATGTCGCGTAGTTATTATCAGAACGAACCTCCCGGGACCGCCCCTCATATTTCCCGGTAAACGCATTTCGACTTTTGCACCTGCTCCAGCAGAAACGAGAGCGATGCTTCTCTCTCTCTCTCTCTCTCTCTCTCTCTCTCTCTCTCTCTCTCTCTCTCTCTCTCTCTCTCTCTCCGTAAGTGAAGATTCTTCGCTGAAGTCGAAACCAAAGCTACCAAAAAAAGAAAATGGCTTCGGAAAAATCGCTTATCCATATACAGCCAGATAATTTCCAACACGTAGTGGCAGGGGGAAGATGCTCGCTCTCTCGATCTTCTCTCTCTCTCTCTCTCTCCCCATCTCTCTCTCCCATATCTTCTCTTCTCTCTCTCTCTCTCTCTTCTCTCTCTCTCTCTCTCTCTCTCTCTCTCTCTCTCTCTCTCTCTCTCTCCCATATCTCTCTCCCATCTCTCTCCTCTCTCTCTCCCTCCCCGGCCGTCGCCTGTCTTGATGTTTTACATGCATGCTAACGTAATTGCATCGACAAGAAGGCGAGCGAAAGACGATTCATAGCGACTGAACTCCGCCATGATTAGACGAGACAAAAATCGGAAGTATATTTTCTTTTAAAAAAAAAAAAAAGTTTTTTGAAGCCGGTTCCGTTTAGAATCCTCTCGTTGATAGCGGTATCTTTGCGCAAGAGCTGCAGTTTCCCCCCACCTTTTTTCGTCCATTGTTGATGGAAGTTGCGGAGTAAATTAAATGGAGACAACAGCGTGACTAATGCTGTTTCCTTTTGCTTTCAAACCGTTTTACCTCAGACACACCGTCGACTATTTTGCGCACAAGAGACATAATATCCGATTGGAAGCTGTAGGTTTGGTTGAGAAAGAAAAGAGAGAGATTAGCGCGCTTGCAGACATTGCAAAGACTCGAAGATTCATTGGTTGCTAACTTTAGAAAGTCGCACGGTATGAGAAAGTTCGACACAACGAATTGATATAAATTCGCTTAAGTCGATCAGATGCATCAAAGAAAAATAAAATTCTCTATCAAAAAGACATTGATTGTTATATATATATATACTGTATATACACTTAGAGTTAATTGCAATCGACATGGATTGAACGTTAAGATGCATATATCTAGTAGAACAATTTAGAGCTTGAACTTCGACCGAGAATACACGATTTTTTGGGTAGAGTTATTACTATTTAAAGATCTATGTATTATAGAAAATCGCTTCAACCGTTCTAATCAAAGACATTTCCAGGAATACTGTTCATGTTTTCAAGTCCTATCGTAGCGCAATTTTTGCGAGGCGTTACAAAAAATCACCCCAATTTGCAAGCGATTTCCTTCTTCCGTTGCAATCAGGATATGGATTCCTGACCTTCCATGCGAGATGTTAACTACGATATGATGAATGCATGCGAGATTTATTGCATCTTAGGTTGAGAACGAGCCAGTGAAGTTTAGCCGAGAATTGCTCGCAAATGTGTCGCAAGATGTCTCGTTAGAGCCACGTTTCCTTCAAAACATGCCGTTACGCTGCCGGCCAAAATCTTACGCATATCAACTCTATACAGTACCGTTCTTTTATTTGCTCTTTAACCCTCATTTCTGTAAGTTTGCACCGACCTTAGGATTTACGATCTCTATGTAAAAGTTTAAAGTAGAAAAATTATAGTTTTATTCGGGTGATGGCGATAAAAATGATTATAAAATATTTCAGCGGATTAATGACATCTTTGCGAAAACCCTCCATTTTATTTTATCCTTGTTGAATAACGAAACCATTAGGAAATATCCTGAGCGGCACTTTTAGAGGGAAAGCGAGTTTCTTTTAAAATCCTACAGTGAGTTTTTAAACGCAAAAGTCTGTTTGAAAACGAAGAATAATCCCCAAAATACAGCATTTAATGAAGAATTACATAAAACTTTGACTTGCTCATATCAAGCCACTTATCAGCGATTCCCAAATCATCCAAATGACACCGCGTTTGTTTGTTAGTTGGCACAAGCTATTTTTGTTTTCTCCCAAATAAAACCAGTTTCCTTCTCATAAACCGTATAGTCGGTCATGGTTGATTTACTTATCAGCAGAGTAAACACTCGGTTCACAATACATACAGTTAACCAACCTAACGGAACAATTTCTGGCTAGGACCGAGTTTGTTTTCGGTTTATGACTACAAGAAAACGCTAGCAAAAATAGCGGTAGTTCTAAGAAGAACCACGCAGCTCTCGGAACAGAAGACCTGACCAACGCCTTGGCACCACTAAGGAGAAACGTAGTTTTCTGCAGGCAGTGTCCTTAGTCAGGGTAAAATCTTATCTGCAGTGATCGTCTTAGAGGATAATTTTATTACTTTACAATTTAATTCCGATGTATTTATCACACTCATGCAGTCGGCTGATGCGATCTTTCCCCAACACACACACACACATAGAAATGAAGAAAAATGACGAATCGTCCAAGCCAACATGTCATGGGTCCGAAGGTGGTTCAGTCTGGTTTGTACCATTCAAAGAATATAGAAATGGCTATTGTAAATTAGGGTTGAAAAAAGGAACACCAAGGAGTTTTCAATCTCAGAAGTAAAACCTAATAAAGGAGGTAGGGGAATGCTTGATGTAATGCAGACCTTTCAGTTAGTTCTCTTACCAATAATATACCTGTACTGATACTATGGGTTTGTGAATGACACATCAATCATTTTCTGCTTTGATCTGAGTTAATTTAGTTTCAAAGTATATTGTGTTATATTTCAATAAGTTCCCTTCTTTAACCAAATAGTTCCGCCTCTTGCTTTCGGTAAGAGAGAACCAAAAAGCACCTTTAAATCATTTTTGGTGATCGATTAAAATTTTAAAACGGCACATTCCAAAAGGAATAATTTCTATCGCCCCCATCTTTGGTTAGACCAATTCCCAGCAGTTGCAGCAGACTGCATCTCGCCAGACAGCTGTACCGTTAACAGAAAGTCGCAACAGTATGCAGCTAAGGCGAAATCGAAATCCTGGAGCAACATTTAAAACGGTGTGTATATGAGTGTGTGTGTGTGTGTGTGTGTGTGTGTGTGTGTGTCCCTAACCCGCTCAGTTGGCTCCTCTTTCTCTGTGAAAAACACACAGCAGAGAGAAGAGGAAAACGCCAGCGTGGACGCCAGGTTGGCGGTTTCGGTCCGACGATCAGTTGTCATGTGATAATTAACTGGCGCTCCTTAGTTGTCTGACGGCCAGCGCGGGGCTGGACCGCTCATTTATTGGCTGTCTCGCCATCTACAAGACGACAACACTTCTCTTTGGCACGAGTCGCTGGTGCGCGAAGTCTGAACAGAGCCGAGGCCGCCATCGATCAGTGTGTGGAGGAACAGGGCTGGCTGACGAACTCGCGGCCTCTCTTAAATTTCTGAGCTGAAGACAACTTTCCACTATAAGAAAATCGCACAAAAAAGCAAGGAACAACAACAACAGATCAGTTAATCGTGTTTATTGTGCGCACGAGCGTACCTATTAACTAACACTAAACAAGATGGTCGATTCCAATAAATCTAATGTAATTTAATTGCTCTCTACTCAGAAGATTTCTTATTTTCTGCCGACCACTTTTAAGAGTTATTAAAATAATTACCAATTCATCCTTAAAAATGTCCAAACCAAAAGATATTTTAAATCCACCGGAATCTCTTTCATTAGATATTTAATTAAATACGGTTTATAAAAGTGGTTTTGACGATTCAGAGTCATATCCACTCTTTGTGCCAGATGCTCTGGTTAGGACAATGTGGCGGCGATCGAGGAACTCCCCTTTCTTCTTCCTCTACGAGGCCGCACAGGTGCGAGTAGCCCACCTTAGAGCCAGCTGTAAGCTTAAGGAGGCGGCTAGGAGAGTGTTAGCGTTAGAGCTACTCTTACAGAAACTATTAGCTCAAGACTGATTTGACGGCAAGGGTTAAAGTTAGTTAAAGGCTAAGTGCAGCATTAAATCAAGAATTATTTTTAGGTTAAGGTTAGAATTAGTTTTTAGGCTAGCGTGATGCTTTGTTTTACTTTTACTTTACAGTTAATCTCAAAAATTAGTTTAGTTTTAAAGATAAAATTAGTAGTAGAGACAAGTAAAGTTATAATTCGGCTTAGGGTTAAGTTGATTATGCTAGATTATATGTTTCAAGATAAGACTCAGAGTTAACGGAATTAAAGATTCTCTGGGTTTGAGGCTAAAATGAGATATTCAAGAGAGTTAGTTGGGGGTTAAAGTTAGGATTAGCTTGATTTCTAGTTATCACTCGGTTTAGGGTTAAGGCTGGTGCCGCAAATATGGTCACCGCTTTATTTCTTGATCCGATATAAATGGATATTATTTGGAGAACAGTTATTAATACCATGTGGTCTATTACAACAACAACAACAAAAACACATTGTTTAGTCACGTGCTTGGTCAAGAAATCATATCCTCAGTTGTACTTTGATGTCGTGTCATATCTTCAATTAGAACAGATTTTTTTACCTCTTTTTTATATGGCATTATAATTTGTTACTCAATTCCTTTCTTTGTTTTGCATTATTGCTCATTTAAATATACTTAAGAGGTCTCTTTCCTTGTGGATCTTTATCAGGAGTTATCGGTCTTGAAACTGATTTGTAAAGATGCCGTTTACTTAGCTTTACAGATACTACTACTACTACTACTACTACTACTACTACTACTATACTTACTACTACTAATAATATATAATAATAATAATAAATAATAATAATAATAATAATAATAATATGATTTTAAAAAGTTACAGATTTTTCCATAATAATTTGAATCCTGCTGCAAAAGGTGAATTTGTCGATAATTAGCACCATGCGATCATCAGCCGCCCAAGTAGCCACTCATCTTCATAGCAAATGAGAGGCACGCGGTAGCCAAGAGAGAAATCCCGGAAATCATCCAGTCCTTGCTTTGCCGCCGATTTTTCATTTACCGTAGGCATCGTACAATAATAATCATTTTGTTTGATTAGGGATGAAGGTACATACGAAGGTGCTGCCATTGTCCCTACACCTACAGGACAGGCTGTTCTCCTCCAGATTCTCAATGACCATCAACAGCCCCCTTTTAGCTGTTGCAGCACCAATGAATGGAGTTAAAGAAGCTACTTCTGCAATGGTCCAGGTATACGTCATTGGTAGTACATATGAATAAAGGTAATCTTTTTCCTTGTGCAACATGCACAACGGAAAGTTCTCGAATACTTCTAGAGAACCGTGCTCAAAGACGTTCACCAGTTCACGTATTCGGAAGGCACAAGGGTCTGAAGAAATGCTGGAAAGAATTCCGGACGCCTGTGCTCTGTCAAGTACATTGGATTCGAAGCATTAGCGTGGGCGAGGTGTTTGGTATGGAGATAAAACACATTTATCGTTGGACGTCTAGATTATGTCGGTTATATGTCGATCCTTCGTGTACCATTTTACTGCATTTAACCAAATGATCCTCAGCCGTAATCCAAAAGGAAGATGGAGTAGTGCGTCAACGACTAGAATCACTGCGGTATGGAAGGCGCAAAATGGACCGTGTTTGCTTCCCTGGGGTCTGGAAAATCCCTTTGCGAACACCATCGATAGATAAATAAGTACCAAATATCCAGGAGCAGTCTCACAGCAGCTATTGAAAAAATACCTATAAAGGTTGGGGGAGAACTTGACCTGATCTCTATTGGTAACCTGACAGACTCCACACCTAGATATTTACAAGTTCCTAACGATACAAAAAGCGATTCTATAAAACCCTGAAAACAGCATTTTAAACGGTTGTTAGAATAAGTTTGTTTTTTTTCCTTTTTTTGTTGAAAAATCTGTATTGTTCAAATTATTACGACAGGGAGATGAATTTCTAACTGTAATTTTTTTCCTTGTATAAAATATATAATAATGAAGTATCACTTTCTCAATTGTGCTTCACATTTGATTATATCTTTTATCTGAAAAGAAAAATGCTGAAGCTGTACAGTCGACCCCCCCTTCCGGGTAATCGCGGCCCCCGGTTATTCGCGGAATTTTCCTTAGAACCTGACTAATAATTGTTCGTGGAAACCCCCGCATATTCGCGGAATCGCAAATATCTTCCGCGATTTTTTATGGCTTTTTTCGTGGCGATATATTTTTTTCACGCTTTTTAACGCTAAATATCAATAACAATATAATTTACTAATTTTGTAATATAAATACTAACGTAAATTCAGCAAAATATCAATATAGAATAAACGCTATTGGCTGGAAGTAGCCAATCCGAGAGCGTTATTCATTTCTCCTCGCTGCTGATTGGCTGCTGCCCGCGAGGCGCTGTCTCAGGCAGATGCAGCCCAGTATCATCCCAGTTTACCGTGTGTAGCTATCTCGAGTGTTTCTCTGAGTGTTGTATTTTTTATTAAATTATTATTATATATTTACTTATATTTTACGTTATACTTTGACGTTTATAGGCATTTTTATGGACCACGTCCAATATTCGCGGGTGCTCAAGGGACGTAACCCCCCCGCGAATACCGGGGGACAACTGTAAATGCCATTATAATTTGCTAGCTCATTGTTCCATTATTTAGTCTTGTTAATTAATTTAAGTATAATTTTCTTCACTGATTTTAACTTGAAAATCTGTAATATATTAGATATTTTTAAAATCGTCTTTCCAAACTCGACAAACTTGTTCTCATAAATACAAGCAATTATTATAATAATAGCTATTGCTAATGTTATACTGATACTGTTTCTGAATGCTGTCGCTGTTGCTATATTTATACGATATTATATATAACCAGAACGTCCCCAAATTGATGTATCAGTTTTTTATAGCCTAGCAAAGAAAGACCTATCGCGAAAGATAGGTGTTCAAAATGTCCACCTTCGGTATCCTCGCAAGTTTTGCAGCACTCGATGGCGGACCGACTTTCAGCGGAAGCGTGTTTATATTACAAAAAAAATTGCTGTTGAAGTATCAGCAATTCTTGTTGGACGAGTCTGTAGATAGTAGCAGCCTTCATAGCGCAGCCTCGCTCATCCTCACACGAACGAACCGGGTAGCGTGTGATCTGGAATGGCAGGAACTGGTTCGCGTCGTCCCATCCAACTCCAGGTTGAGACTTCATTCAAAGAGGCCCCTGTAGACTTTCGCACAGAGAAGTTTACAATAAAGTAATTCTCAAGGTTGAGGAACGAAATGTCTTTGTATGGTGGCATACAAGAGCGTGTATACATGTGTTTCAGACACCCTCTGTGTGTTGGGGGGAGGGGGGTTGGGTGTTCTCTCCTTCTGCAAGAGTTAAGCAAACTCTTAACATCTTATTTGTCTGCGCTGAAAGATGGTGCTTTATCCATGATCCCTCTACGCAGATTAATGTTTCGGAAGATCGGAAATTAAGAGAATTCTGATAGATCTTCCGAACCTCGATCAATGCGGTGAGTTTTCAGTTTTCGGTTTGGGAAGGTTGTTAAATATCTCCGAGTATGAATACAAAACGCTCCGCGAGTTCTACGAGGGTTTGTTACACGCGATTTAAAAAAAAAACGAAACGAAACCGAATTATATTTTATTAATATACACAGAACTTGAATGAAATTACGTCTTGTTTTTAACATTTTCTTTTTAAAAAAACGTTTTCTTTCAAAACCTTAAAATTCACGAAACAAACCGGAGATTGATGATCGCAGTTGTTTTTCTTTTACATTTTGTGAAGCTTTATTATTTAAACCGGGAAATATCGGTTAAACATCTGTCCTGTAAGAATGCGGCATGTTTTGTATTAGAAGAAATGATATTAAAAATCTTCAGACAATTGAGCAACAACAAAAAACCCGTTGATTTATTTCGTAAAATCTTTTCTTTCACTCAAGGCATCAATTTTCCTTTTTTCTACAGCATCAAATTTCTCATCTTTCTGAGATCTGAGAGATTGCGAATGAAACTTCATTTTTTCCTTGGGTTTCAGATCTATGATAAAACACAAGGCAAAAAATACGCACTTCTTCCTGTAATGACGTCAATTCTTTGTCTGTAATGACGTCACATATCTCTCTGTAATGATGTCGCTTCTTTGTCTGTAATGACGTCACATATGACGTCACTTCTCTCTGTAATTACTCGCTTCTTTGTCTGTAATGACGTTACATATCTCTCTGTAATGATGTCGCTTCTTTCTCTGTAATGACGTCACTTATCTCTCTGTAATGATGTCGCTTCTTTGTCTGTAATGATGTCACCTATATCTCTGTAATGACGTCGCTTCTTTCTCTATAATGACGTCGCTTCTTTCTCTGTAATGACGTCACTTATCTCTCTGTGATGACGTCACTTCTCTCTGTAATGACGTCACTTATCTCTTTGTAATAATGTTGCTTCTTTGTCTGTAACGACGTCACTTATCTCTCGGTAATAACGTCACGTATCTCTCTGTAATGATGTCCCTTCTTTGTCTGTAATGACGTCACATATATCTCTGTAATGACGTTACATATCTCTCTGTAATGACGTCGCTTATCTCTCTGTAATGATGTCCCTTCTTTGTCTGTAATGACGTCACTTATCTCTCTGTAATAACGTCGCTTCTTTCTCTGTAATGACGTCACTTATCTCTCTGTAATGATGTCGCTTCTTTGTCTGTAATGATGTCACTTATCTCTCTGTGATGATGTCACTTCTCTCTGTAATGACGTCACTTATCTCTCTGTAATGACGTCGCTTATCTCTCTGTAATGATGTCCCTTCTTTGTCTGTAATGACGTCACTTATCTCTCTGTAATGATGTCGCTTCTTTGTCTGTAATGATGTCACTTATCTCTCTGTGATGACGTCACCTCTCTCTGTAATGACGTCACTTATCTCTCTGTAATAATGTTGCTTCTTTGTCTGTAATGACGTCACATATATCTCTGTAATGACGTCGTTTCTTTGTCTGTAATGACGTCACTTATCTCTCTGTAATGACGTCACGTATCTCTCTGTAATGATGTTGCTTCTTTGTCTGTAATGATGTTGCTTCTTTGTCTGTAATGACGTCACTTATATCTCTGTAATGACGTCACGTATCTCTCTGTAATGACGTCGCTTCTTTCTCTGTAATGACGTCACGTATCTCTCTGTAATGATGTTGCTTCTTTGTCTGTAATGACGTCACTTATCTCTCTGTAATGACGTCACGTATCTCTCTGTAATGACGTTGCTTCTTTGTCTGTAATGACGTCACATATATCTCTGTAATGACGTCGTTTCTTTCTCTGTAATGACGTCACTTATCTCTCTGTAATGACGTCACGTATCTCTCTGTAATGATGTTGCTTCTTTGTCTGTAATGACGTCACATATATCTCTGTAATGACGTCGTTTCTTTCTCTGTAATGACGTCACTTATCTCTCTGTAATGATGTCACGTATCTCTCTGTAATGATGTTGCTTCTTTGTCTGTAATGACGTCACATATATCTCTGTAATGACGTCACTTATCTCTCTGTAATGATGTTACTTCTTTGTCTGTAATGACATCACGTATCTCTCTGTAATGACGTCGTTTCTTTCTCTGTAATGACGTCACTTATCTCTCTGTAATGACGTCGCTTCTTTCTGTAATGACGTCACTTATCTCTCTGTAATGACGTCGCTTCTTTCTGTAATGACGTCACGTATCTCTCTGTAATGACGTCGTTTCTTTCTCTGTAATGACGTCACTTATCTCTCTGTAATGACGTCGCTTCTTTCTGTAATGACGTCACGTATCTCTCTGTAATGACGTCGCTTCTTTCTGTAATGACGTCACGTATCTCTCTGTAATGACGTCGTTTCTTTCTCTGTAATGACGTCACTTATCTCTCTGTAATGACGTCGCTTCTTTCTGTAATGACGTCACGTATCTCTCTGTAATGATGTTGCTTCTTTGTCTGTAATGACGTCACTTATCTCTGTAATGACGTCGCTTCTTTCTGTAATGACGTCACGTATCTCTCTGTAATGATGTTGCTTCTTTGTCTGTAATGACGTCACTTATCTCTCTGTAATGACGTCGCTTCTTTCTGTAATGACGTCACGTATCTCTCTGTAATGATGTTGCTTCTTTGTCTGTAATGACGTCACTTATCTCTCTGTAATGACGTCGCTTCTTTCTGTAATGACGTCACTTATCTCTCTGTAATGACGTCGCTTCTTTGTCTGTAATGACGTCACTTATCTCTCTGTAATGACGTCGCTTCTTTCTGTAATGACGTCACGTATCTCTCTGTAATGATGTCGCTTCTTTGTCTGTAATGACGTCACTTATCTCTCTGTAATGACGTCGCTTCTTTCTGTAATGACGTCACTTATCTCTCTGTAATGACGTCGCTTCTTTCTGTAATGACGTCACTTATCTCTCTGTAATGACGTCGCTTCTTTCTGTAATGACGTCACTTCTCTCTCTCTCTCTCTCTCTCAACCTCTGTTTCCTTGAGATGACAATTTAAACGGTAAATTTTTATCACATACTCATTCAACAAAGATTTCTCCGGTAGTTCAAGGTGATGCTAAGATCGACTCTTTCGCGCACTTGGTAGTTAGGAAATTATCATTTACCAAATCAAAAGGACCAGGGCAATAAACGTTTGGCTGCCGGTGATTCTTTAAGAGCATCTTGTAATATTGCAGAGTAAACCCATAAAATCAAAAAAACTCGACAACTTTTTAATACCTGACAGTTCCTTTTATTCTTTGTTGTTTTAAATTTTATAACTTATATTTCATGCAAAATTTTGCTAACTGCCATTATTTGAATAGATGTCAGTTATCTGTGTGTATCGTGTTTGCATATATATAAATATATGTCTGTATTTTTGGATCTATACCTGTGTGTGTCTGTGTACACATAATATTTACGTTTTCTCTGCGTAAGTGAGTATATTTAAGTATCTATGGAGCGACTGCAGGTGTGTTTCTATGTGCTTGAGTGCAAAGTTTTAATAATTGATCAGCTTCTGGGAATAGAAAATAGAAATATTTCGCTAAATATTCAATCAAAAAACAACGCACAGCCATTTAAATTTTTGTAGACTTTATAACGTACTTAGAAATATTAAATGAAGCATCGAGGAAAACAAAACCAATGGTAAAGCAACATTAAATAAAGAAACAGGAATGACTAGAAATTTATAATTTTTTTCAATATATTTATTCTTTGGTAAAAATATTATATTTCCACCAGATTAATTAAAGAGCAAAAGCCATTCTATTGTTATTAGTTCATTTATATTTATTGTATTATGCCCCTTTGTTGATCAGCTAACTTCAGCCGCAACCGGTTTCCGTGATAGCCAAGAAAAACCTTTATTATAGAAAATTAATTTGTCGCGACAATTTTAGTGCCTTTTAAAATTAGAAATAAACGCAAATAAAGCGGGGTTTGTTGCCTTTAATCTCTCTGTCAATATCTGTTCCCGTATTTTCTAGTATAGTCATAAACGGGACAAACCGCTGTAAGTTTTACACACTTGAAGATTGCAAAACTGATAACAAGGAGAACAGCGATGTCAGCTACACCCTCTCTCTTTGGAAGACCTACGGTGGTGTGATGATAATAATAATAATAATAATAATAATAATAATAATAATAATAATAATATAATAATAATAATAATAATAATAATAATAATAATAAAATTAAACATCATTAAAAATACATGAAAGTTAAAACAGGAGCAGTGAAACACCTGTAATTCAATAATGCAACTGCGATTACGATTCTTCGTACACATGGAACATAGCTGTGGTTTGTATGTTTCTAACACGTGTTCATGTTCTACGTATGTGCCTTGTATGTTGTACACGTTACGTAAACTTCACATTCACACGACGATGATGTAATATCTACTGGAATATTAAAAATGCGCTTTTTATTTGATGCTGCTCACCGGGAGAATGAAAGTGCACGTGTTTATTGTTTTTGTCTTTGGCGGTAATCAGATCTGATTTGTCCGTAGGTACTTACTTGTGTAGATGAGGCGGAAGGCGTCTGACGTGTCAATAAAATCAACCGTAGAATCGATTTTGAGCAGTGACTGGTCTTCTTTATTGTTGTATCGTTTAATGGCGTATCGAAAAGCGGTGTAGATGGTGTCAGCCTTGGAGTCAAAAATGGCACCTGAAAAACATAGAGATGATATTTTCAAAGTGAAACAAAATTGCAATAGTAATGCATCTTCCTAAACTTGCGCTTCTTGACATCAAATACTACTGCCACACACACACACATTTGACATTTTAATACAGTGCAACTAATACTTCTTCTGATTAGCAAACTATCAATTGTTTCTTTTTCGTTAAAGAGTTACAAAAACATTAAGTTATTTTCCTTGTTTAGCTCAAGTGTAGATTCTTAAAGAAAAGGTTATAAAGCTTTGCTTTTCTTTTCTTAAAATCATTTTCCCTTTTAAGACTTCCAGAATAAGTTTCCTTTTCTTTTAGAAAACCCGAATAGACTTTGGCGTTTTCTGTCAGTAGTGTTGCAAATAAGCTTTCCCGATCCTCAAAAGTTTCTTTTACTTTAAATATTGCGCAGTCACAGTTCATCTATGCGTTCGCTGCCATAATGGAGATGTTTTTTGCCAGCGACACGGAATGAAATCATACACCTGAAGTTAACTCCGTGGTTTAATGGTGGATTGGTTAAAGATTTTGAATTTCTTCTCGCTCCACCTGCAAGATATTAAAAAGCAAAACTTGAAGCTGGCGTCTTGTGCAATAAGAAAACCTTCCGATGTCATCACTTATAGTTCTTTTTTTAACTTTTAAAAATTTTTTCTGTGTACTGAGAATAATGTACAACAATTCCTCACATTGGTTAGCTATATATACCTGCTGTTTTATCAAGTTATCATCCTTTTGTTGATTTATCAGGTCTAACTAATTGACGCTGACATAACCGTGAATGTTTGATTTGTTTTAAACTGCATCTACTTTATTATTTATTATTATTATTATATATTATTATTATTATTATTATTATTATTATTTATTATTATTATAATTATTATTGTTGTTGTTGTTGTTGTTGTTGTTGTTGTTGTTGTTGTTATTATTATTATTATTATTATTATTATTATTATTATTGACAATGTTTCAATCAAAATTAACCTTGATACAGTTAAAAAAGGAAAAAAAACATTACAATTTTTGAGAAATATTATATGTAATTCAGTAAATTATAAAACTCGTTGAATAAAAAAGGACTTCCTATGTGTCATTACATAAATACATATGTAAAGTCCGTCTTTATCAGCAAAAGTAAATGGCATCAAACTTGTCCTTTATTGGGAAATGCCAACAAATTTCATGTAAATTCGAAATTTAATCGTCTTTAATGAATCAACAAATACGAATGACGCTTAATCTCTCTCCCACTCATTCTCTCCATCATATCTCTCTATCCCCTTCTTTATCATCATCCTCTCTCTCTCTCTCTCTCTCTCTCTCTCTCTCTCTCTCTCTCTCTCCCAGTTTATATAGGTGTAATCTTTTAACTTTTGTCTGATAGATCAGACCAAAACTGAGAAGTTGAAGCCATTACCAATGTATTTAAAGTAATTTAATCTGACTGATACTGTGGCCTGTAAAAGACTCTTTTTTAAATATTCAGTTGGAAAGATATCCTAAAGGCTTGGTTTTTATTTAATTGTTTAATTTCAAATTTAATAAACAAATAGGTGCAGAAGAACACCTTTCAGGTACCAAAAAAAAAGTAAAAAGTATAATAAATAAAATTGCTGATTAGCGATGGTAAGGTAAGAAAAAGAAAACAGACGTGAAGCAATCACTACAAAGATTTAGAAATAAATCAAACTAATAATCTAGCGAATAAGACGTTAATCACTGCATAATTATACGCTGGAGCGATGACGCAGGTGATACGACGCGGACTGACCTCGTAGGTGTTTGCACATCGACGGGTATATCATATTCGTGTACCATGCAGGTAACACTAGGGGATTTGTAACCCTTACTTATCATATTTATTAGTCTTTCTACGACAAATAACACGAGAACAATCAGTCCACTAACTAAATTTTACCGAGCTTTTTTGCCTCTCGTGGCGAGGCCTGATTATAGATTACCAGGTGTTAACAACCAGGTATGAAATTAACCTTGCGTATTTCTATTTCGGTAACCGCTGTACACACCCGCCTCTGTTTGGTTGTTGACGCTCTGTGATAATCTGCAGGTATTTGAATGGATTCTTCTGTATTAACACTCTCTGCATTAGGCAATCCTTAAAATACGTACGTTACACAAATATTAAAATAATTATTTTCGGATAATAAAAAGAGGACAAAAAAATAATAGGAGAATCCGAGTTGCATCCCCTCCATCATATTCATTATCTAAATATACTATTCAGATTGCAGCAGAATTGTAGCAGTGACGGCTGGCTTAGAAGCCATCTGTCTGTCTCTGTACCAGAATAGAGTTCCTTTTACACAGCGGGGGGGGGGTTAAAAAACGTTGAGCAACAAGCGAAACGGATTTCAAAAGTGGCTAATGTTTTATTCAGCGAATAATCAACACAAAAACAGCTTTTCGTGCAGCGATTTATATCAAAGAAATACTTAAATTACAAATAATTCTGAGGGATGTAAAGGGAAACAAACAAACAAACAAAAAAAAAAACGATCAAGTCAGGAAGCGATAAGGAAATTCTTACAAAGGGTAGAAACGAAACAAAAGAGAACCAGAGGCGGGCAGTGGGGATGTGAACCCGCTGAATGTAACACGCAGCTCCCGGCGGATTTGCGGGGTGGTTATAATGAGTTCAACGAGACCATCGCGAAATAAAGTCCATTTTCTTATCAGAAAAGTTCTTGCAGGAATTCACTCTAATTGCACCTGCAAATGATCTGACACAGATCCGTGATCTCGTATCGCATCCTTCCACCCCCTCCCCCACTGCAGCCAGGGTACCATCTTCTTGAAATTCATGCTGGTTTGTGCACCCACCCATAAAATTCCTGCCCGGACCATCTGCACTCAAAGCTAAATGTCGACTCATCAGTTTAAAAAAAGAGAGCAAGGCTCTAGTCACGTGACGTCCGAGCGACTTGTTCGCGGTTCCAATTCATGGGAGATGCACATCGTTGGTCGTCTCGAATAGATCAGTTTTCCACGAAGCCTCCTGTACATGGTTCCGTCTGATACCGACCTCCCTGTGGCCGCAGAGAGATCGAAAGCAAGAAGTGGAGTTGACGTTCTGCCTCACTGAGCTAAAACTGCCACGTAGCAATCATCTGCTGGGATCGTGACCCTTGGCCGACCTTGAACTGGTCTCTGTAGCCGAGATACACCACTTCACTTTGCATCTAGTCATTCCGCCACCTGGGTCTGTGACTGTCCAGACTCCATCCAGCCAACAGTTCTCCATCTTAGAGAATCTCCCAAACGAGTAAGTTCCCGACTCCCTTTCAAAACAATTATTCCTACAAAAGCTAAAGTTGACTTGAACACAAGCCATTGTTTCCACCCCTTTATCCTGAAGCTAAGCAAGTGTTTCCTCTAAAACTATTTAAGAATGATCCCTGATGAAAGTTCTGTTACATGAAGAAGGGTTTGATGTTGAGCGTTTGGTAAATGTTACTAACTTGTTTTGGAAATATTCTTGTTTATTTCGTTTGTCGGCCAACTTTTGGAAACCAGCGTATATTTTGCATTTATTTCGGTTGATTATAGCGCTTTTATCCCTCCCTCCTCCGACTGCCAACGTCAAACGCTGACCCCGAATGCGGATATCAAAGGAAGTGGCTTTCGGAGCCGTAGACGTGAAGTGCATTCGCAAGTGGCCTGAGAGATAGGGTGCTTCTATATGTCGGTTCTTATGGAAAGCGCCATTCAACCAACAGAGCGTCGAGACAGTTCCGCTTCATTAACTTGAAGCATCTTCTATGATGATTTACAGTGTTGCACCAAAATTATTGAAAAAAAAAAAAACAGTGCCCTTTTTAACCAGTGCGAGTTGGTAAAATAGCTTTGGGAGGGGTTCAACGATATGAGAAAGTGACCCTAAAATTCAGTCTATGTGCCGGAGCGCCAAGGACCTTTATTATTATA
The DNA here is from genome assembly GCA_018389105.1 of Nautilus pompilius. Classification (NCBI taxonomy): domain Eukaryota; kingdom Metazoa; phylum Mollusca; class Cephalopoda; order Nautilida; family Nautilidae; genus Nautilus; species Nautilus pompilius. The sequence continues at coordinate 43,171 of JACATO010001702.1, read as the reverse complement.
TTATTATTATTATTATTATTATTATTATTATTATTATTATTAATCTGTTCCATTGCGTAGATTTTTCTTCTGGGTTACACGATTTTCCCCTATAAATTCCCCTCCCCGCTTCGCCTTCTGATTCCAGTGCTTCTCTCGCATGGCAATCAAGTGAACGCCGTCTACCTGTTACCGTTCACAGGTAATCTCAGTTACTGTCGGCTACTTGCCCATTCATCTGTTAAGTCTGCCCGGATCACTTCCGCTTCGCCTCGTCGTTTTCTTTTTAAAAAAAAAAAATGTTCAAGTCAGGAAAAGTGATTTTCGGAAACAAACCCATCAGCGTCGCAAATAACGAAAGGGTTTCGGAAAAGATTCCGAGTAAGGTGACCGACTGCTCCAATCTTGGCGAAACCTCTGCCCAGACACCCCGTGGAAGTGAGCTGGAAGCGCGGTATCAGACTCGGTGACCTGGCCAGTTACCTGGATACAGTTGGTGGGGCGGCTCTCGAGGCGATCGAAGTCCGAGCCATTCGGGTGTTATTCACGGAACCTCTTCCACAAGTACCCGGAGAATCCTTACCAGATCTCGTCTGTTTACTCGTGGAAGGAAAGCCATAGACTAGCACCTGCTGCGCGGAAACCAGCAAACTGTGTGGAACCTCGACGGGCATTCGAACCCGGAGGCCTCGATACAGAAGGACCCCGCCATGCCGGGTAGAGTTTGAAAACTACATTAGTAAGCGCAATTCGTCAGTTTCATCACCATTAATCGGTTTGCTATCGGGAGTTGATTCCTACCATTTTATTATTAAAATTGATTTTTAAAGTACATCTCTTGTTATCTTTACTCTAGAATGAAAACCTGTCGATACTTTGGCAATCGTTTCTTCCTATAGTGATTCAAGCCAATTTTCACACCTTCTTTATCTTTAGCCGGCCGTATTGATTGCAACTCGTAAAATTTGTGGAGGTTTTCAAAGCAGATTTGTTGACAGGTGAACCCTGCCACGGATTTCACATCATATTTAAGGCCTCTTTGTCAACTGAACCAGCCATGCAAGGCTAGAAACGTGTAATGGTCTCGACAAATACTTGCCATTATTGTGAGCACCTTCCTACTCAGAAACCTCATAAGTAATAATCGATCTGTGTTATACTTTCTCTAATCTTATCTCTCGATCAAGTGTTATCCAAAAAAGTTTCTTGGTGAAAGATGCGTGATATACATGGTATGTTTTATAGAAAGTATCGTGTATAAATGTAGTTTATGCAGAAAAACAGCATATGTTGATGCCAATAATATGTAGAGAAAGAAGCGTTTTATATGATGAATGCGGATTGCGCACTGAAAGACAGAGGGAGATAGAATTAATCTTTTGGTTGGTGCCGATCATTACTTTTGGTTGTTCGTCGGTGTGATGAGAGTGGAAACGAATTAGGCGATTTTACAAACTGCTTTGTTATTAGCTGGTTAGGATTACATATTAATCCGGGCGATATGATCCGCTGTAAAACGATTGATTTTAAAAATCATGACACTAAAGAACATCGCCTTTAATTATCGCTAACTAAAGAGGGAAAGAAAATCGTAAGAAAAAATGGACAGTAACAAAATTAAAAATAGTTTCAGTCTAATAGACGATATTTAGTCTATTTACCAACTGAGCCCGTGAATGCTCAACTGTAACGTTAGACACTGCATAACCCTATTCAGTAATTCATAATCTTATAATTACACTGGTCAACAAATTTTTATTTTTTTCTTTGGCAGACCATCTAGGAGTGTTTCTGGGGTTTTGAAGGTCGCTGATTACGAATATAACATTGGTTTTGTCTGATTGGCTCTAGTTTAGAAGATATTGATAGCCTCAAATAAGCCTAAACTGCTAAAATTCTCCCTGAAATACTTCAATATAGAAGCAGTAAATAATAATTTTCTGATATTATTGAATCATTATAATGATTATAATCATTATAATGATTCAATAATATCAGAAAATACATAATAATATTTGTATGTAGTGTTTTTTAAAACAGTATTAAGAATTTTCTTTTAAATTCTTTTCCTTTTTTATTCCAGAGTTGAAAATGAGTTCTTCTAAAAGACGTTGTAGATATGAACCGGATGTCTTTTGTTACATCTGTGGACAGTATATGATGGCACAACAAAAGAGGAATATTACAGACTTTGTCAAGAGGGCGTACAAAGCATACTTCGATATGAAACTAGGTGACCAAGATAAGTCTTGGGCCCCACATATGGTGTGCAAAACCTGTGTAGTAGAAAGTCTCCGCGGTTGGACCAATGGTAAGCTGAAGTTGAAGTTTGCTGTACCAATGGTGTGGAGAGAGCCCAAGAATCATTTTGATGACTGCTACTTCTGTATCAATGACATGACGGGGTTTAACAAGCACAAGAAAGCAAATTGGCAGTATCCGAGCCTGGATTCTGCTATCCGTCCTGTTGCGCACTCTGAGGATCTACCTGGCCTGTTTTCCACCAGTCTGCCTGAAATCGATGAAACCGAAGAGATTCCAGCTGATCTTTCAATATCAAGTGGTGATAGCTGTAGTGACTATGAAGAACCCTCAAATGGCCCTCAGCTTTTCAATCAATCTGAACTTAATGACCTAGTGCGAGACCTTTGTTTGTCGAAGGAGCAGTCTGAAGTTCTTGCATCACGACTCCAAGAGAAAAACATTCTTGATTCTGGCACAAAAGTAACATACTATAGGACAAGGGAAGGCAGCTTGCTTCGTTTCTTTTCTAAAGAAGATGACCTGATCTTTTGTAATGACGTTTCTGCACTTCTTAAACTGCATGGGGATCTCGTCATATGGACCCAGCAGATTGGCGTCTCTTTATAGATAGCTCGAAAGCAAGTCTAAAGTTGTACTTTTGCATAATGGCAATAAGTTTGCTCCTGTACCACTTGGCCATTCTACCAAGATGAAAGAAGAGTATGATGGTATCCAATTTGTTCTTGAAAAGCTAAATTACAACACTCATAAATGGCTGATTTGTGTGGACTTGAAAATGGTGCTTTTCTGCTTGGTCAGCAAAGTGGGTACACAAAGTATCCCTGCTTTCTTTGTTTGTGGGATAGCAGAGCAAGAATCCAGCATGGAGAAGAGAGGAGAACTGGCCAGAACGAGAAAGTCTCGAAGTCGGCACAGCCAACGTCATCAATGAGCCTTTGGTACCAGGGATAGAATCATCTTCCCTCCATTGCACATAAAACTAGGGCTCATGAAGCAGTTTGTTAAGGCGTTTGAACAAAGATGGGGATTGCTTCAAGTACATATGCAGGCAATTTCCAGGTCTTTCCATCGAAAAAGCTAAAGGTGGCATCTTCGATGGACCTCAGATTCGAACGCTCATGAGGGATTCTGACTTCACTAATCATATGAACATGGTTGAGTTAATGCTTGGGTGTCCTTCACAGATGTAGTGACAAACTTTTTGGAAATCACAAAGCTGACAATTACAAGCAATTGGTCCGTAAGATGCTTACTGCATACGCAAAACTAGGGGCAAATGTGAGCATCAAAGTTCATTTCTTGTTTAGCCACCTCGACAGATTTTCCTGGTAATCTTGGTGATTACAGTGAGGAGCAAGAGAGAGAGATTCCATCAAGACATCAAAACAATGGAAGAGAGGTATCAGGCAAATGGGATGAGCACATGATGGCCGACTACTGCTGGAACCTTTTGAGAGACTGCCCGAAAGTTGCTCACAAGCGAAAATCGTATAAACGTCAATTTCACTTTTGTGAATAAAATATTGTTTTGTGTGTTCATTGTAACTAAGAATCTAGTGTATAATAATGCTTTGCATTAATTTATGATATATAACTGATTATGTAAATGTTTTTTTCCCTTGGAGAATTAAAATTCAGCAAATTTTTAGCAAATTTTTGTATATTCTCGAAATATATGAAAGTGTTCATTTATTAATAAATGAAATGATGTTTATATCTAACTTAACTTGTTAGATTGAGATTTTACACTGTCTTTGTGGTTTTGGATTATCATAAAAATCAATATCTGACATTTTTGCACTATTTAGCCGTTTTTTGTACGTTTAGTTATGGTCGCGAATGGGTGATTTCAGACGAACGACCCCCCCTGTTGATATCTCCAAAACTAGAGCCAACTTGAAAAAACAAATGTCAGATTCGGATTCAGCGCCCTTGAAAACCCCCAGAACCAGTCTCACTTTTCCTGCCAAAAAATATTGTGTTGACCAGTGTTATCCTTTAACGGTTGTTAATTAGGCTTTATGGTTTTAGACAATTGCAGGTAAATAATGAACAACAGTTTAAAATGCGTTTTTCGCACCTTTAAAATAACTGCTAAGCCAAGAATACCGACGCTTAACAGTCACAGTGCAATTTCGTGTCTGCTGTCTTCCTGCTTAGGAAATAAGCGTCAACCATGTGTTCTAGTTAAATAAATAATAGAGATGGCATTAACCCTTCTCGTCTGGTGCAGCGCTATTTCTAAGTCTTTTAGTAAATTACGTCGACAGATTAAACGACAGCACATTAGTCATTGTAGGTGTTTGTTTGGGAAAGGATAAAATATACGTCCGGGGGGGTGGCTAATCAGCGATGGATCTACGACGGTGAGCGAGCCTACTGAATGCAGTATATAGTCTTTTAAGAGATCCTACAAATATTGGTGGATAGCATTAAAAGGACGAGGCAAATAAATAAATCCGACGCCGGTACGCAGACGTCGTGGCTCCTGTTTCTCCAGAGCTTTCCCGACACGGTGGTGCGAGATGTGTGTAGCGAGTGGGGAAGAGAAAAGGACGACAGCATTAAACGTTCGATTCAAACCGAATTATCCGCAAGACGGGTCGGCGGACATCCATCATGGCGGACTGGCGATAAATGTTTCGAATGTCCTCTGACGGAGGCCGAATAACAGAAAATTCTGTAGTGGCGGAAATTTTGGCGTCAAAGCCTTTTTTTTCGTGTTAGAAAAAACATTTGTGCCCGGAGCGGAAGGGGAAAAAACCCTTTGCGATTCAGCCTGGGAATTCTTCCAAGCTTTGATAAGCGGTAGGACAAGTGGTCGAGGAACTGAAATGGCTTCGCTTTGCCGCCTCTGAATTGATATTCGGCGCTAAAGATTAAAAAAAATGAATAAAATGGTAGGAAAAATTCCCCTTTCAGAACAAAGATGAATCCCCGATTGATCTGTAACAGTAGGGGAAAAACATTAAAGAAACCTATTAAATACACGGGTGGGAAAAAAAAGTCTACATATTAGTCGAATATCTCTTCCAAATTACTGTCGAGTTATTCGATATATTTTATTAGAAAATCTCATTCACATTTTGGAAAGGGAATATTTTGCCACTTAATTTTAGCCAGTTATTTACAGGAAGACTCCCATATCTGTTATTGTAGTTCTGGAGCCATTGTCTGTTGTGCGCGGAATAACTTTCCGTCGTGACAAATTACGAAGTTTCGATATAATCTTTTCCCGAAAATAAATAAGAATACGAAACCGGACTGCGTTTTCACTTTTGTCGATTTTTGAAGATCCATCCCTTCACATTTACTTTCATTTATCTTCTTTTTTTAAAAAAAATAAATATATATATATATATATATATATTTAAAGAAAGCAGTGGCACAACCTTCTTAATGACAGTGATAGACATCCGTGGAGTTTGGCAAATTTTTTTTTCTTTTCCTGTTTTAAAAGAATTATTTAAAGTTTCTCTCTATACGAGGACCAGCAGCTTCTTCATCTTCATCCGAAAGACTGTCAGGGTGGGGCACCACTACGTTACCCATGTATCTTAATTACCATTACTGAGTGATCCACTCGATAAAAAAATTATCGAAGAATTCTGTACATAAATAAATAAATGTTAATTACAATATCTAAAGAAATCAAAGGATATTACAATGAAGATTAAATACCACATTAATTATTTTAGGAGATCGAGCATGACAAAGAATTCGGTGGACTATTATTAGACTCCAGAAGCGTCAGTATTGGGACTTGAGGATAATTTATGAGAAAACTTTAGCATTATTAGGAGAAAGGAAATTTAACAAAACGAAAATATTAGTTCCGTATTATCTTTGAAAATTCATTTTTCTTTAATATCTCGAACAATCCAAAAACTTAGAGAAAAAATAATTTGAAGTTTACTCTTATTTTTTAACCAGAATTTTAAGAACCTTTTAGAAAATATCCCTTAAAAATATAGGTTATAATAAGTAGGCGTCAGTTCCAAGTCTAAACAATCTGCTGTTAAGTTGAAAATACTGTAAATTATATTAAAACCAAAGTAATTGTGAAAGTTATAAACACTGCTTGTTATGTTTTTGATTCAGACATTACAGCAGCAATATTTTAATCTAAAGATCTTAGGATATTTTTAGAACATCTATGTGTAGAAGAAATATTTTTAAAGTACTTCAATCTATATTAAATGCTGAATTTTAAAAAAAATTGGAACTAGTAAGATAGAGGTGAATACATGTTCCACCGAAAGTATATAGTGCTTTCTTCATGTAGAAAATAACTTTGACAGATTAGCTTATGCTATGGATAATATGATATACAAATCAACAAGGATGACATACGGAAAGAGTATAAATATCATTATAAAAATAGATCGATAAGATCTACTTAAAATAGCATTATATATATATATATATAATTATCAGGCAAAATCAAAAAAATTCTGTGTTCCACATTCTGAATAAAGATTTAAATATTGGTTTTTCTTGGTGTATAATTGTGCATCTACAGCGGTGTGCAAAAGTCATGCATAAAAGTGACTAGACTTAGAAAATGGGTTCTTATTTTGTAGAAATTAGTAACTGTTGTATGCTTTCTGTTTTAATCGAAAGGCATCGGTGTCTTTAAACGATCTATAACACTAAGATCCATTTTGTAATTGCACAGTCAAAATTTAAATAGTAATAAAATAATTTGCATGAAATCGGCGTGTGCAAAAGTGTTGCATAAGCTACAAACAATTGGAATATATATTTTGTACTATAATAGTTTAGGATAGTAGAATATAAATATGAAAAAACTGTCATTTTCCACTATTCTGATTCATTTTTGTTCAATATAGTGATGCCGAGAGCCCGATATTTGACCCCCGAACAGCGGGCCACAATCGTTCGCATGAGAGAAGATGGTGAAACTGAGTGGGTCGTTGCGGATCGTATCGGTTGCAGTCAGTCGACGATATCTCACACCCTGAAACGTTGGAAAACCGATGGGAGCCTGATTTCGAAACGCGGAGCCGGCAGACCGCGGAAAACGACGGCTCGACAGGATCATCTGATCGCCCGCATGTCGAACTCGGACCGATTCCGCACTTCCACCGATATCCAGACCGTCTTGTCAAGGCACCATGGGATCCAGTTGGCCTCTTGCACCATCAGACGGCGTTTGATCCACATGGGACTGTGCGGACGATCGGCACAGAAGAAGCCGTTCATCAGTCTGGACAATCGTCGAAATCGACTGCAGTGGGCTCGCGACCATGTCCACTGGACCGTGGCCCAGTGGTCCCGAGTGTTGTTTTTTCGACGAAAGCAAATTCGTGAGTCCACTCGACGGGTCGGGTGTACGTTCGGCGATCGGTGTCCGAGAAATACTATCCTAGTTGTACTCGACTGACTCTGCAGACAGGGGGAGATTCTTCCATGGTTTGGGGCCGTTTTCAATCGTCCGGTGTCGGTCCATTGTATCACGTGGAGGGTCGAATGAATGCTCATGACTATGCTAAGATCGTCTTGGACATTGTCGAACAGTATATGTGTGATCACATGCCCCTGACGGCCATCTATCAGCAGGACAACGCCCCCATCGATACAGCTATGAGTGTCAAGGCCTTGATGGCAGAGTTGCGAATCCCCCTCCTCGACTGGTCGGCTCAAAGCTCGGATCTCAATCCCATCGAAAACATTTGGCACTCGATCAAACTCAGCGTTAGTGCCAAAAAAACCGAAAAATAAAACCGATTTGAAACGGAAAATCGAGGAAGCCTGGTCGGAGTTCAGTAGTGACAATTGTCAGCGTCTGGTAGCCAGCATGTCTCGCTGTTGTGAACAAGTTATCAAGAATTTCAGGTATTCTACTACTCATTATCATAGATCTGATCACTTTATGCATAATTGGAATTGAATCTGAATTGATTAGATAGCTGTCCAGGTTTTATGCAACACTTTTGCACACATTGATTTGATGCAAACGATTTTCTAGAAATTAAAACTTTTCTTACAATGAAACAATATGCTTGATATTATTGGAATAGATGCACAACAGTAACATAGAAATACATTAATGAACAAGATTTGATAACAACTGCTTTCGACAAAATGCGAGCTTATTTACAGGAAAAGCTATTTTTATGCAAGATTTTTGCACTCCGCTGTTCATCCAGTTGACAATAAAATTCGCCCATATAAGATAATGAAACAACAAAAATGTGAATCAAAATTAGATATGGAAAGCATAACTCAACCTGTTTCAGTAAACACGATATATACATTTCAGGACAAGAGCAACTCAGCTAATGTGTATATGCATCAGAAAGATAGCAACAAAATAGTGCCACATATAAATGCAAAACTCAATGATCCGAGTGTACGTGTAGACCTCGTGCTTACTGAATGAAAAGCTCGAACTAATACTCTAATTAGAAAGGTATCCAGACTAAATAGAACTAATATAAACCATAAATAAGAAACCTTTGTGTGGCCTATCTGTTTGTTAAATCATAGAAATAGGAATGAACTTATAAAATAAAGAATCCTGTGGTAAAAAATGTGTTGGTTTTACCTGGATTTGACTAAAGCGAATAATAATAAGTTAAAATTTTACAAAAATTTGACAAAATTAAAAGTACACTTTTTAATTTATTTAGATTTTGAATGTATTTTTGTTAAAAGTCCAAGGCCACCCAGAATAACCATATTCTTTTATCTTTTAGTGAGCATATTGCATCAAATTGCACAAAATGTACACCTTTTCTCATTAGAACTAAAATATAAAATAATAATTATAAAACTTTGTAAAATGTATAAGTGCATAATATTTATTCAGTTCTCGAAATTACAAAAAACATGATTATAAAAATAAATGCACAAACTTTATAACTTTTAAATTCTGCCACATCTGTCGAAAATAAAAGGGAAATCGACCAATGTCGCTTAAAGGGTAAAAATTTAGAAAAGTTGCGCCTAATCACAAACCTAATATATTTTATAATTTACTTAATTGAGATGCATATCTTTTTTTTTTAAGATCTGGCTAAAGAAAATTTCATCTTGATTATATATTACAAACATCCGAAAAATATATTTAAAGAACTTACTGATAAAAAAATAATAGGCGATAAAGTAATAGCCAGATGCCTCGAAGTTAGATTTCTAGTTTCTTTTATATTTGTGATCATATTAGGGACATATCTCTGATAAAATATCTAGAAGAAAGTATGTTTCGATACTCATTTACTGACAGTTTTAATAAGCATAATATAGTTACTAGTGAATTAACAAGAGAAAATTAAAATAAAATTAGATCTCTTAAATTATGACATGTTATTCGTGATATAACAAGGCATGAGAGGAGGAATTTCCATGAGACGATATACGTATGTCGTACGTAACAATCTCTATTGAGATATATCTGAAGATGATATTAAAAATTCTCGAAATATTAAAATAAATGTAGCCAGTGATAGAGAAGTATCAAATGTCACTGGGGTTTTTTATATGATTAGATGGTGAATGTTTTAAATATAAATTATCATCCAACTAAAGAATGATTTTGCATTATTTACATAAGCACAAATAATTTTTATGGTTAGGCTATGAGTGAGATCCTCTCAACAGATAAGTTTATGTGTTTAGCTCCAAGATTTAATAAAAATATTGGTGCAAAAACCAAAGCGAATTCGATAATAAGTCAATACCAAAAACAACCACCATCATGGGATCTGAACTAACTATTAAAATTGTTAAGCATTTCTATGGTTAAAAAAAAAACTACGTTGTACATTACAGAAATCGTCAGCTTTATTAGTCTCTAGGTATGAAGATAAAATTACACAGATCTATTACTTTCAATCAATCTGCTTGGTTAAACATTATATTTAGTAAATGCAAATACGGGGATCAATGATTTTGAAACAAGACTTCTATAAGTAAATAAATAACTCTGTTTATGGTAAAACTATGGAAAACAAGAAAACTAACAGTTGTAAGACTTTTCGTAACTTAGAAAAGCAAATGTTAATAAAATTACTCAATGGTACGCTATAGATATTAACAAAGTAAAAGTTATTGTTTTATATAAAAAATAAAGTTATAAACTTAAAAAACCTCTTTACTCAGAAATGTGTATTTTAAATTATTTAAAATATTTGATTACGATTTTCACCTTAAAGATACGAAATCAAGATACAAATATAATCTGACTATTATTTTCAGATGCAAATTCTCTATGCTACCACGAAAGCAGAAGATATATATATATATATACGAAGATATGAAATAATATGTCTATCTCTCTATAATACTTCTACTTAGTAAACTACCCTCCAAACTAAAAAGATTTTTAGAAAAAATAAATGCATGCATGAGATCTTAAATCAAAATTATCTTTAAAGGATTAAAAATCTACATAGAAAGAATCAAAATTACAAAAATATTTTGGAAATTTTATATAATACAGAAAGACTACAAAAATATAAATATAATTATATTGGAAAGCAAGATTTATACAATTAATCTCAATAAAGTTGTATTATCTTCCTTTGATAAGTTATGTTTACCTAGGCGATAAGTTGTCAACTGTACCTTGTGGACGATTTAAGTCTTCTTTAATCCAGTAACACCTTTGGTGAAACATTTTTAATAGTACATGTTTGTTTTTTGTAACTCCTGCTAATAAAATTATCCAAATATTTTTTCTCCATCTAATCCTTCTAATCTATAAGTCAAAGGAATAAGACAATATTGATCTCTACAGTTTTAAATATTTCATCAACTCAATATTTAGAGTATCAATTTTTAAAATGTTTTTATAACGATATATTCATAATACTAAATCCTTAGTTTTAACTAAAAGATTCTTATAACTTTTTCCTTCTTTATTTAAGTCTACTTTGTTTTATTTTTTTATTTTCTTCTTTTGTTGACACGCTAATAGATCTCCTTTTTTGTTGTTGTTCTCTTCACTTATTAAATGCCTATCCAATTACTATTATTATTTTTGTAAATTTTCCACGCATTATTTTCTATAATGTTACCATCTTTTCTACGACCGTTTTACCCTCATTGTATATATAATAAACTGCTGAACCCGAAAGATTTTTTTTTTCTAAACATTTTATAAAGTTCTGATAACTATTGAATTTTCTATATCTACCCAGAATTTTAATGCTTTCCACTAGGCTGCTAAAAACGATATGTGTTTCTATTAAAGATTTTACAGATTTATGTTTTCTTTTAAAAAATCATGCATATTTATGAAATACATCCATTACATTTAAAATGTATCCTTGATCTTTTTTTTTTTTTTTTTCGTTTAGAAAAACTTTGCATGACAACTATATTCGCTGCCCAGGTAACAAGAAAAACACCTACATTCTGGGATAGGTTTTCCTAAAAGTGTATGCAACTCATTAGCTAAAAGACGGCTGTCTTCAATTGTTTTACCTTGCCTTTTACTTGAAAAGGAATCCATAACGCCTTTGGTGGAACTAAAACAGATATTTTAGCTTCCATTGAGGTTTTAAATAAACCTCTATCAGTTTTTCCTCTTAAACTAAGATTCTGATAATTATTAAGTTAATGAATTGCATCACCTTTTTGTCTACCTCTAGAATCCAAGTTTTTATATTATGTGATGATTATATCATGCTAAATCAACTTTATTAATAGGTTATTTAAATTACCTGAATACATTTTCTAATTTAATGGTATTTATTAACCACAGTAATTATGCAAATGCGTTCGCTTAGATATTTTGCTCAAGAAAAACAAGATAATTTATTTAAATAACTTTGAATATGTCCACCAACTTTCCCGCAGGCATCACTGTTGTTATTTGGAAGAAATTTTGATTTTACAATTCCACTCTCAAAAAAATTCCTCTAGGTGCTTTGCAATTATTTTTGTAAAAGCACATTTTACATCTTTTGTATCAGTTTTGATTTTAAATTTAATGTAATATTTTTCTTATTTTAATAATTTAAATATCAGTAAAAGTTGATTGTATTATTGATGTTAATGAAAAATTATTTAGATCAATAAGTACAGGATCTAGCATAGAAGATAAAATCAAATCTGAATTGACTGAGGAAGAGGAAGATAGAGAATGATCCGTAGTTAAGGTTGTACATTTGACTTTGACGACTTTCATGATTTTTATAATCTTTAAACCTCTTAAAAAATTAAGCTGTATCTAATAATCCTGATACAAAATGAAACGAAAGCGAAGATTAATTAATATAAGTAAAAGTTAACAGAATCTGAATTTTTTTATAAAATTAATAAATTAAAATCTTATTAAGAGAATTGAAATAGTAAAGATTATTACATTATACATAAAAGAACGAGTAGCATAGGAAAAATGTGTAGGTGAGAAAGCCTATTCTACTCACGCGTATTTTGTTAGGCTGTTACAGAATGTTTCCGAAAAATATTTACACAACCTAAATACTAAATAATAAAACATGGGTTTACAAACAAACTTAATACGCAAAAGAAAATTAATATGTTTGAAAATGGAAATGCACTGAAGAGTGAAAATTTAGATCCACAAAATGTTTGGGAAATAATAGGAGCGCAATAATTTTAAAAAGAGAAGAAAAAGGAGTGAAATACTTTGAAGACCCAATTAAGTTTCCACATACGAAAGAGATTGATTCAAATTTCTAATATTTATTTTCTGATGGGCTTATATGCGACAAAATCAAACAAACTCCGGCTCAGTGCTAGAGTTAGAAATAATAGCATTGATACTTTTAAAATATTTCTCAGAACTATCTAGTTTCACAGAAAGAAGGAAAGAACCGATGAGAAGTAATTCAGATCTATGTTCTACCTCTCATTATCTAAGAGAGATCTCCGACAGTATTTGGATCACTTGGTTAGCAAAAATATATAGGAGAGGTTTCATGAATTAAAATAGTTTACGGAAAAGCGTTTGTAGCCGAGTTATAGGTTTGTAGTTGTAGATAGGTCATCTGCCGATAAACAGTGGAAAATATCGTTCAGAGTTTGATAAACATTATCATCCTACCTAAAGATGCCATAGGGAGTTTCAGTTGCATCGATGAACAAAGGTTACATAATATCGCTTCATAAAATTTAAATAAAAAAAGAAGTGAGATTCGAAATTCAAGAATTTGATCTCTAAAAGATATGAGAAACAGTTTGATGATGGTAATTACTTGAGCAAGATTTTTAAAACTAGATCAGCTCAAATATTTCAGTTGATTATAAAAACAACAGGTAGTTAGCTTCAGCCGCTACAACGACCCTTCAAAGACTAGACATAGGTGCACTTACCACTAAAAACTCGATACCAATAGATAAAAAATCTTTTCTAGAGCCCAAGAAATTGTAGCGTTCGCCTGCTCCATTTCGAAAAGCTGGTATCACTCCTTCTAGAATAAAAGGAGAAGCAGATTCTGCAGATTAATAAACTTCTAAGGATGATCATTCTGTATTTTTGCTTTACAACAGTTAAAATCTGACCAATATTCAACTGGATTATTCACCGTAGGAGTAGTTCTTAATAATCTTAATAGCGGCGATAACTGTAAAATTGACGCCACCTTTGATTCATGGGAACTTTGAACTAAAACAAAATCAGATGAACATATTCGAGATTATGTTACAATTTTAAAGTACAGGTCAGCCGTTTATCACAACAGTGATGCTGTACAAAATAAATCACGTTCAGCTAAATATAAATTAAATAAGCATGTAACCCCAGGGTTAGAATGAAAAGGAATTATTTAAAGTCCAGCGAAAGATTCATCTAAACCAAGAAAAGTCAGATTATAGACTATGCGGTGACCGGAGTCGAGTGTTCTGTCCTAAAATCCAAATCAGTTCATTGAAACACTTATTTTACTTTTAGAATTTAAGCAAGATGGAAATAATATTATTTTTAATGAAATAAATGCAAATGTTGATCAGTTTTAAATTAAAACCAATGAATAAAAATGATTTTAAACATAATAAATGCTTTAAGAAAGATTTAATAAAATACCAATGAAACACAAAACCTAAAGATTCCTTTAGATTTGTTTTATCGTGAAAGACTTAAAATAAAATAGATTTGTATCAAACACAAAATTTTAATTATAAAAAATAATAGGAAATTGTTCTGATTAATCGTGATACGTATTATTCTTTAAATACAATACTGATAAAGAAATGTTTGTACAACAAAAATTTTACTCTAAAATTAGTATAAACTTATAAATTAACAGCGAATTCAAAGACAGATGAAGAAAAAAAATATCATGTTACAATTAAGGCTAATAATGATACTCTCAAGTCTATTGCTGCTATTAGTTATAGCTAAAAAGTTAATTTTATTTAAGGAAATAGTTTAAAATCTTAATTAGAAATGAACTCTAATACGATGTCTTCTGGTTATAATGAAAGTGATAACCCAGTTAGTATTTAGCACATTAACATTATATTGATATTTCGGATTTGATTTCTGAATAAAGTATAAATAACTACGAGTTTCACAAGTATGAAATTATCACCGGGGCGAGTCTTAATAATCTTGGTTCAGAAATCGGATTGTAAGCGCTTTGCCACAAATATCGGGCTATTGTTTAAAGAACTTCAGAAAGCAGATACTACGATTTAAGCTGACGTTGATCTCGTAAGTTTTAGTCAGATTAACATTTTTTAGGTAGTAAAGTAAATTGAGTTTGTTCTTTATCCTGGTCAAACAACAAATGTGAAAAGGACTGGCAGCATAGAGAGTTAAGTTTTGTAAGACCCTGCTGGAGAGGGTTAGGCTCTCTGGTTCCGATCGCAGAACTTTTGGGGGTCTTTGGGGACTCAGGGCCTGATGCCGGGAACCGCTTTCTTCTGCCACGCCCCCTCCGGGTTAAGATTCCATAAGGAGGAAGTAGAGATCCAATGAAAGAAAGCGGCTTCTGGTGGAAAGGAGCCTTAGTAACGGGGTGTAGCCATCTCGACGAAGACGATCCTTCCCGAGGTGTGCGGTGGTCGATCCTTTGCCCGGAAGACACTCGGCTGAGCACCCGGACCCCGTGGAACGACAATGTGGATCTGCGGTACCGAAGCCTTTTCCGTTGAGTTTTTCTGCTTGGAAGTTGATCACCAAACACGAGAGTTTCGATTTTTCGAGCCCTCATAATGAGTTCCTCGGAACTTCTCACACGGGGGCTATGCCCCTAACCTCGGCCTTTGGGTCAGCCCTACGAGATTTTCGCAAAAACCTCACCATTTCAAAACCTTCAGGTTTCGACACACAGACGCACTCGTTGCGCTATTCAGCCCTCGGGCCAAGAAAAAGGCCCAAGAATTAGATCGATGCTTTTATAAACACACTGTTGAAGCAGCTGCAAGTGCTAATGTAGAATTTAAATCAAAGTATCATCGCATAGCAAAAACAATAAATCCCAAAAGTACCTGTAGTTTGTGTACCACACTTATTCACATCTTTGGGTTTTGTAAAGACTATTTAAAATGATCTCTGGAATGAAAAATCGTTGTTTGATGAGGAAAGGTGATAACGAAAGATTTAGAGTAAACGGTGTTGCAGTGGGGAAAGTTAATTTCTTGAAGATAGCACTAATATACCCTGTTGGGAGCTACTCTATCGAGACTGATGTACTCTTCCAAAGTTTGGTCCAACCGAAGTTGTAGACGCACGATTCAGTCGACCCTCTACAACCGTCCAGGCCTCTAGAGCGAATTCTACATCTTGCCCAACCACCATTTCCGATCAAGTGCCTCTAGCAGTGCTTTATGTGCACCCTTACGGGTGACCACACCCTGTTTAAGGAGCAATGACGGAGATTCCAGACGTCTCCCGTGGTGAGCACAATCTGCGGATTTCAATCCAACTGAACACCACTGGGATGAACATGAAAGACGCTTTTCATTTCTACCTCGCTCTGTACATTGCGTATAATATTAATGACTGAATAGAGAAATATCTCCCCTCAGAACATCCTCTAGCCCCTTGTGAATTCTATGCCAACTCCTATTAAATCTGCCGTTCGGGGGGGGGGAGTGGCACAATTCGTTATTGGGCTTTGATACAGCGGTCAGTTAGCGCGAGCAACATATACCGCCCTCTACCGTCGATCGTTAACGTAAGCCGGGCGGGAAGGAGGGAGTGCGTGTCACCGGGAAACTAAGGTCAGAACCAAACTGCCCAGCGCGATCTTCTTTCGTCTGACCTACAAACAGTCCCTACCAGAGCTCTACGTATTTAGATGTAGAAGTAATCGAAGTAACTGGAACAAACCCAGGCTGACAGCTGGTAGAGAGAGGTCGGACAGAAACCATGTTGGAATGGTACGTCAGACCGGCGAGTCGAGAATCGAACCATAGCAGCCTATTGGCGTAGCCACTTGGTCACCGGCGGGCTCCAACTTAAAATTGCCAAGGCGCCTACAATTAAAGCAAACGATAATATTGTTTTGCGTTAATAGACATTGCGATTCGATTTTCCACAAAGTGATAATTAAGAGGCTGACTAGCGCAGCAGGAGCTAAAAAAAAGTCTGGATATATTTTTGCTAATATTTCAAGCCGCTAAACATAATAAAAAAAAGAAGCCAATTTTTTCCCCTACGTTTATTAACCATTCAACTACTGGTGCTCGCGTTCTTCTGAACACCGATAATTTCAGTTGGGTTTATTTCAAAAGTGGTATATTTTAAACATTCGTTTATCGAACAGATGATATACATGGTACACTCATTGAATTTTAAGAACTTTATCCCTTGATTGTTTTCGATGTAAGTAGGCAGTCATGTAGGATTATGAATCATAGCAGCTGTAAAGCTAAAGGCTGCATTCAATCAAAAACTTCTTGCAAATATTCAGTCTTTTGTAGGTGGTTTTTGTCTGACAGAATTATAAACTTAGAAGCTGATCGTAATAAAAGTAACATTATTTTAAAAACTGTTTTATTACATTTTTATTAAATAAGTAGAGCGTTGGTTTTCTTTAAGTCAACGTAGAAAGGCAAATTTTATAAGAGCATTCGGAGTCACTTTGAAATTGAATAAAGATCGATTGCGTGGTGATTTTCCTTTTCTTATTACGAGGCCACGAAATATAGAGTTGAAAAAGGTCAGAATTTTTTTAAGACAAGCATGGCATCATTGAATAATGTTGAAGAAAAACAATTTTGTTTTTCTATCTATTCTTATTGAATCTGTTTTCGATGGTCTTGTCTTCTTTCTTCTAGTGGTTTTAATCAGACTGAACGTCTACCGAGCTTTATGACAAAATTCCAACTAAATTAGTTATCCAGATTTAATTAATTTTAAAATAAATATGTAGAGAGCGTGTAAACACCGTTAAAAGGGGTGATGTAGATCATAGGACCATTTTCCAAAACTTAATGGATATCGGAAAAAGTATTTCACCATATTTAGGTTCTGTCTTTACATATGCATTTTTATCTACTTCAAAATATTAATTATAATAAGCTCCAGCAATACAAATATTAAATGGTGGATTAATTTTTTTAAAGTATCCACTTCAAATCACTAGAGTTAGAAGTTCAAGTTTACTTATATTATTTCTATTTTAAGTTTCTTTTTACTCGGCTTTTTGTTTTTGTGTAAAGTTTTTAACTTTTAGAAAAAGCCAGATTGTGCTTAAGTTGTGTTTTTTAACGTCTTAAACCTGTATCTAATATAAAAAAATAGTTTAATTATAAAGAATTATTTTAAAAAAATTTAAACTGATCTTGATTTTCGGATAAAATTTTTAGTACATACAAGATTAAAATATTTTGAACGGTGAAGGTTAGAGACTGGAAATTTGTCATAGCAAAAGGCATGATAAAATAATTTATGGTGGTGATGGTGCATATTTAATGAAAGATCTAAAGTTTAGGAAAAAAATTATAAATATTTCAATTCATTTATTAATAATGATACAACAACTATGTTGGTGATAGCTTAACGAAAGTTGATATAAGAGATTCAGCAGGTGATATAAATCAAAAACAGCAAACAAATTATAAAAAAAAAAACTAGTTGCGTCGACATCGGGGTCAGATAATTCAAATAAAATTGACGGTTTAAAATTAAAATATATAATAAATTAATTTACTTCTTGGATTAGTGGAACGAAAACTATTCAAAATGAGGCTATGGAAAAATGTATCAACAAGTACCGTAATATCATAACAGATGCATTAAACAAGGGTAGACTAAGTCAAACTCACTCGTTGTGGTGTGGAACTTCGTCTAATAATTAAAATTAACAAATACTGGAGGATAGTTTGTTAGTGGTAGTGGTACTCCGAGAGTTTTGAATAGGTCTTTCAGACGAAGAAACTGTTAGTCTAGTTATAGGGAGAGATGGGAGGGTAACGTCCGAACCCTTGTACTTACATAGTACTTCGTCCTTTTAGTAATCTTTACTTTCTAATTCGGCTAATAATTTAAGGGGAGAAAAAATGCCAAAATCATGAGATGACGTCAGTGCAGAGAGAGATATGACGTCAGTGCAGAGAGAGAGAGGTTCTCCACTTTTCAGAAACACAGCATTAACGATATCCCTTAACCAACAACACAGGTACTGATAACAGCTGTTCCTTATCTTCATACCACACATTCCATTACCCTTCAACTCTTTGTGACTCTGTGACAGGAGTTCGGACGGGAGATAACTCGAGATGAAAGATGGACCCACGATAGCGGTGTGTAGGCCAAACAAACCAATGGAAACAAAATGTAGCCCTACGAAAGAACTCTTTTAAATAATTTTTTTCCTTTTATTTCAGGAGAGCTCCGAAAAAAACAAGGAAAATAACCCACATAAAAAGGAAAAAAAAAAAAATATTGCCCTTTTATTGAATAAACGTACACTACCCGTAATAAAACAAGCAACATCGAAAAAATATGAAAGGATATTGATCTTTTTTAAAAAAAATTAACCCAGAATCTTCTTTTCACGGTTACCGTGGAAACACACCGTCAGTAAACTAGAACACGCGCACACATCTAAACAATGTGTTCTATTTCTCGGCGCTCTTTTCCATTTTCTATTACCTAAATATTTTTTTCTAGAACGCCAAATCTGGTCCGTCGCTTGTTCTCCGTACATATTATTTTCTTTGTTAATTTAATTTTTAATTAATTCTCCTAACGTTATTATCTCTCTGAAGAAAGATCCGTTTAAGCCTTCAAAAGAAAAGAAACACTGAAAGGATGAACAATTAAAGAGACAAGAACTGATTACAACTGAAATTTTAAAATTATAATTGTTCAATATCTAAATAACGGTAAAAAATAAAAACGGAAATAAACAAATTAATCAGCTATAAACAAACAAAAGTAAACGTTAAAAGATGCAAATAAACACGTCCCATTTCCAATCAAATTATATCATTAATAAAAAAAACAAATATCTTAGTGTGAGAGTTTCTAAACTCCATCAAACTAATTTTTCCTTCACAGTCCATCCTGTCATAGCTACGCCTTCCGTCCATCTTAATCTCGCTGCTGGCCCGCCTCAGGACCTAATTGGTCAGGGCTGGGTGTACTCAGATCACCAGATCAATACATTGTTTTGATAATTTTAGGCCGTTTCTCGGGTGCGGACTTCTAACCAAAACGAGAATCAGCGAGTGACGTCGTTTTAACGCTAATTGCTTCTCTAGAGAATCTGGTTTTTTCTGAAAGAGATCCACTGGTGCATTTCACCTACAGTCAGGGGAAACATTTTCTAAGCTATTGAAAAAAATTAATAACAATGTTTATCCATTTACTTATTTCCCTTGACTGAATTTCTGGATTGTTGAGGGCAAGCAATACACGGGCAAGACAGCGAGAAACATCAAACCTCGCGCGGCTGTCGATCAGGAAGAGGCTCACCTCTCAAGAATCGGAATCGGTGAAAAGCCATTTACGCTAGCCACATGGGATTATGAAGACCTGCCTGTCTGTTAGAGGCGTCTGAAGTAGGCGGACGTGAACGCAAAGTCCTCGATAAGGAACTGTTTCTGTAAGTGACAAAAAAAAAAATTTCTTTTTCCTCTACCAATTTCAAACCATCTTGTATTAAAAGGAAGCAGGATTCAAATACCTGTCACATAAGTGGAACGAACGCTGCTGAGAAACATCTCTCTCTCTCTCTCTCTCTCTCTCTCTCTCTCTCTCTCTCTCTCTCTCTCTCTCTCTCTCTCTCTGTGACCTCGAACAATAAGTCCGTCTCTCAAAGAATTTTTTTGTTGTCGCTATTTCGGGATAGCTAAAAATAAAAGCAGCAGAACATGCAGCGAAAAGACTTGAAAGCGCCAACTGCCATAACTAGTGAATTATCAACCCGAACGTGAGCGCTACCTACGGCGGAAAGTGTTGACTACATCTATACCATGGCTGCCAGCGATTTAATTCATCGCAAGGTGACTGTAAGTCGACGTCAACTCCACGCTGACGTGATAGTAAAACATCGGTCTCACACTTTCCAAGATTCCAAAACCCAAAATGTACTCCGGAATTCACGAAACACCCGATTCTATAAAGTCGAGAAGAAAGGGAATTGTTCGGTGCCATTTTCTTAAAACAGGGAAGTGCGCACTACGACGCCGCCCGCGACCTCTATCGGGCCCCAATTGAAATGTTACTCTCAATGTCTTTTCCCCGTTTTTATCCTTTAACGGTGAACTCATTAAAAAAACAAACGGATTATTTTACAATAACAGATCTGAGCCCATTTCGAGATAAAATTATTACGCGATTTTTATTCACCGATTTCTCTCTTTTTAAAAGCTTCGAGTCCGGATTTTGTTTCTCCCCGCGTATTGTCCACGCGCTGGCCCCTCTCCGCCTGCCGCGTGACGTTTAGCCTATCTCAAAGATAATAAGTTATCCAGTGCGGTTTGAGTTTCTGGATTTGAAGAACCGTGGCTGTCACCCTGGACACCAAATAGTGCAAAAGTTGACAAAGCCTGCAGATTATCCAAAGAACAATAGGCAGCCATTTCTTCATCCCTGCCAGTGATGGAGCCCTTCGGATAGATACGGCTGCTGTGCTTAGGGAATATAACGCCAGAAGAAACCGTGATTCAAATGATGCTACGCATCGAAATACTTACAAGGACGAAGAAAGAAAAGGTGGAGTTAGACAAAAAAAAGATTATTTAAGTTCTTAGCAGATTTAATTTGTGGAGAGCGGTGAAATTCCGCAATCAGTCTGAAGCAGCCTTAAGCTTGAGGATATCTCATTTGAGTGCACAGCCTTTTATCGGTGAGTCTGTTAACCAAATTTTGGCCAGTCCTGTAAACATTTGAAGCCCAGAGAAGAAAAAAATATTTTTAAAACAATAAGTTTAGCCCGTAACAGTTTGCTAGGCGAACAGGTGAAAAAGCACCTGACTAACAAGTACAGCTGGATTTACAAAATAGAAAAAGTTTTAGAAGTACACTTTTTGCCTTGACAAGAGCAGCCACACGGCACAGCCTTTGGTTTCCATTTGTAGAATGGATGCTAATTTTGCTATATCAGAGGAGCTGCTATCCGTGGTTTCATTGAAAGACCGCACCCCGAAAGCAACATTTATGTACGCCACCGTCAGAGGCATTAAATAAAAAGATACCATTAAAGGGGCTTGTTGAAGTAACTACTGATTGAGCGCCAGTTGTGTAGCCGAAATAATTAACCCGTATCGCACATAAAGAGAAAGTTTGTAGAAGAATATTGCAGCCAACAAATGATGCACTCCCACTGCATTATGAATTAAGAGGTCTTGGTATTTTCCGTACTTCAACTTTAAAATGTTTAGAACAGTGAATTCTATGAAGTCCAGAGGTATACCCACAGGCAGTTAAAATCCCTGCTAGATGAGTTAGACGGTAAGTATGATTTATCTCACGGAGATACAGTGGTTGAGTAGAAGTTCTGCACTCCGACGTTTTTTTTTTTTTTGTTTGTTTTGGAACACCAGCGAGAAAGGGACCTCCTCGAAACAACTAAAGTTCACCGAGTTCCTGGGGTAGCAAATTAATCTTGGTTGAGTGATCTTTCTTTTTCTTTGGAGGACACCACACGACTGCTAAATGAGCCTAATGCTAAACTTCAGGGCGAAGAAATATCAATATCTGAAAGGTATCACAGTGGCAAAGGCAGTTGAGAATAAATTACTGCTACTGGAAGAAAACATATCTAAGATTGCGACCTCGCACGATTTGTATGTTAGGAGTTGGTTAAAGAGTAGGATCGCTACGCCGATGTTAAGGTTAATCTTTCAGAAATAAAATGCTGTTGAAAGGAATGCGCAATTACATGAAACTGTTTGAAGATTCTAGCCGGTATGAAGTGTAAATCCAAACGCTTTTAAGCCCATTCACCAGCGATATCGATAACGTTTCCGGTAATGCGGTTTTGACTGGTTGATCTAGACGAGGAGCCTGGCCTAAGAGAAATATTAAAAAAAAAAAAAAAATCGGACATAGGGCCTTTATCGTCGGAAAGATTTCCAGTGTTGGCAATGCCATGAAAACCGCCTTTCCTTTTGCAGCATGTTTGTAAATTAACGTACCTCCTCTAGAATGAGAATCAACAAGTCGAAGTAAGGCCGCGACCAACCGATGGGTATCTGTTTTCAGTGTTGCGAATCTCAGCGCCCTAAACCCCCACCGAAGTTATTCAAATTACGAAAGGAAAGCAATAACTTGTATCTCACAGCTCAAACTAACCTAAATAAATTAGTGCGCAATATTACCTTTTTCACGAATGTAAAATCAAGATTGCAATATTTTAGCATGTTAAATTCACAGATTGATTTTCTTTCTCCTGATCAGTGCTTATTTAATTATTGCAAAGTGATTTTAAGTGCCAATTCATTTTTTTAAATGTTAAAACACATTCTATACGTTCACACTCTGCGCATAATTTATAACGCATTCAGCGTTAGCGTTAAACATCCTACTGATTTAATTTTATTAGAACTGACTGACCTATTCGGCCCACAAATATACCACGGCTTGGCAAAGCAGGTCCCGTCAATACCCATACCTGCTTTAAAAAGTGGTAACGCCCAAGCTGCGGAGAACAGATAAGAACAATTAGCCAAATTAAGTGCGTAAAGGGGAGTCGAGGTCATCTGAGGAAGAATTATTCAGTGGTTTTTTTTTCCAGAGAAGCTTGAAGGATAATGCCAGAGATCGAAAAATTTTGGTTAGAATTCCAGGCTCGCGGTAGTGGATCAGACTGGATTTTTTTAAAATTCGATTTAAAGTGCGTATATTCATTCCAATAAGTGCTTGTAGGACAGAAGAGGCCGTACAAAGAGCGTGTGTCCAAAGCGCTAAACTTGACTACTGGTAAAGAAGAACATCAATACCTTCAATCTGTAATAACAAGCAACCAAATCATAAATAACCACTTTATTTCATATGGTATCAGCGAATTTATAATTTTCTCAGCTTCATTTTTCTTCACCGTGTAAAAGTTACTTTTGAGTGGATAGTTTCCAATGTTGCGGCGGATTTTGGAAAGGTTTATATAGCCAGTCTAAGCCATAGGTGATTTTAAAAGTTTATATCAGGAAAACATTTTTCAGGTAACGAACTTGATTATATTTAAAGTATATAGATAAATAACATATGCCTGAAAGCTCATTAATGCAAAATAAGTTTTTGTATCTCAGTAATTTGTTGTGTTAAGCGTTTACCGAACTCTATAATGGGAGATAACCCTGGTGAGGGAACATAGTCACGCGGTTATATTCCATGATGCGTTGACAATCCTACGCCACGCAGGTCGCAGAACTTCCGACTCAGGCAGGGAATACCCACTAGAGCTCTTCGTTTTTAGATGTAGGAGGAAACTGGGGGGTCCAGAGAGAACCCACGCTGTCAGCTGGCGAAGGGGAGCGAGAGAGAGAGAGAGAGAGAGAGAGAGAGAGAGAGAGAGAGAGAGAGAGAGAGAGAGAGAGAGGACGTCAATACACAGGGAGAGATGATGTCAGTACAGAGAGAGAGAGAGAGAGAGAGAGAGAGAGAGAGAGAGAGAGAGAGAGAGAGAGAGAACCATGCCAAACCGGAAGTGAATTCAGGCCTCGACCTTCAGAGGCCAGTAAACTAACTACTATAATACCGTTCCGAATATCTAAGTCAGTAAAATGACACTAAACCTTTGCAGGATTCCACTGATAAACATTAAACTCAGTCAGTACGAGAAATCAATTAACATGGCCCGTTCTTTCGATGCTCAGCTACATTTTGCATTATATATTTAAATAATAACTATAATGGAAGGGAGGAAACTCCAATCGTCTTATTTTCTTGTTACGCGGGGTGAATTGATTAAAAGATACCTACGTAATTTCGACAGTTAATTAATGAAAGCACATGTTCTGAGAAAATTGTATCAAAGGCGTGATTGCATCCATTGTTAATACTAGAAAGAGGACTCTTTTGAACCTTTTAATGGTGTAACGTTCGATTGAATACTTTTCTGTGTGACTGTTTGAAAAGGAAAATAACAACAAAAAAAGACAAGTAAATTCTGCTAAGATTGCTCTCAGGTGTTAAATCTGTGTATGCATTTGTAGTTGGGTTTGCGTCAAGGTTGTCTTCTGGAATCGGTTTTTATTATTATTATTATTATTATTATTATTATTATTATTATTATTATTATTATTATTATTATTATTATTGAAAAGCCAGCTGATGGTATAGAAAAAGACAAATAGTTAAAAAAGCAAGTGCCTAACCGTAAAAGAGAAAAAACAAAACATTCACCTGTTCCAATAAGCACAAAAGATTAGTATCTCTACGTGTAAATGCAGTTACCTTGATTATTCTTTTAAGCAGCGCTTCTAGAAAATTTAGTTGCGGTAAGAAATGTCGACGCAGCCGCGATAGCTTAGATGACTTTTTGAAGACTTCCTGCTCGATAACTGAGTGGGCGGATGCTTTGCAGGTACAGTCAGAAACACGCTAGGAAGGGGGGGGTGGGGTTGGATAATTGGAAAGACTTTTAAAAACCGAAGCTAGAATGAAGCTCGGAAGGCCTTAGAACCGTCCATCCTGGCAAACCCGTTAAGAAGGAACCCTGGCTCGGGGTTCTCGTCGATTTTGGTAATGTCCACGTGGAGAGGTAAATGGAAAAATCCAGAACATTTCCAAGTGCAGAGGTGGTGGTGGTGGGGGGGGACTGTAAGCAGTATATTCTAGAAACTTCGAAAACTTCAAGGGATAAAAAGGAAGGAAAACTCAGGGTCTGATCTGACACAACCAACGCATTAGAGAGCAGAATGGCGGATCCTCTGAGTAAATACAATGACGTGCTTCCAGTTCCTTTATTGACATCTTGCCTGTTTCTGAGTGCTATGAAACAGGCAGCAACAACAACAACAACAACAACAACAACAACAACATAATAATAATAATAATAATAATAATAATAATATAATAATAATAATAATAATAATAATAATAATAATAATAATAATAAATACATTTACCATGTAACTATGCTTTGCACATCTGGTTCTAACCCTGATCATCCTTTCATAGATTATTAATATAATCTGACAATTAGAATTTGCAGATAGGCATTCATGCTGGCGGCCGAGTCGCAAACCTGAGATTAAGAATAATTCATCAAGGATGAAGAATTATTCATATTAAAGAAAGTCTTGTTTGACAAAAAGTTGAAAAATAAACAGATAATCAGTCACTTTTATACACAAATATATTTTCTAATAATCTTATGTTAACCTACATATGGAATATTCCATTGATGAGTCCAGTTTATGTAGATATACTTGATTTGCCCTCTGAATAACAAACTATATGTGTTTCATAAATTAAATACTACACTATATGCATAGAAACCTTTGCACACATGGATCAGATTTATAAAGATTTCATCTGATGGCGTCTACTAATTAATTATATGAAGACTTATACAAACAAATAAATACGTATATTGTGTATAGGCAATTCGCTGCAATCAGTGCAGAAAAAAGTCTAAAATAAACAGATTCGAACCTCCTAAGTACAGAACACGCCGTACGTTTTGTAAGTTTGTTTAGGTCAGTCTTGCTGATAAACGGAGAACTGAAGTAAAACAGGAACTAAGTTAACAGGATACGTCGTCCTTTAGCGGCCTATTTCCGACACAGATATTGCGGGTTATACAGGAAAAGATTAAAATAGATTAGATGTCTACGAGGCGCTTATTGGCTGACGACAGTTGCAGCACGACCAACTCATGTTTATACAATAAAGTATTTGACAAGAGATAATAATAATAATAATAATAATAATAATAATAATAATAAATAATAATAATAATAAGAAGAAGAGGAAGAAGAAGGAGAAGAAGAAGAAGAAGAAGAGAAGGAGAAGAAGAGAAGAGTAAATGACAACTCTATCAGTTATCATCAACTGTAAATATGTGCCCAAACTTATACTGTAATACCAAACATCCACTAATACCATTACTTTGCTTTAGTTTCAATCAGCCCGCAGATATCAATATTTACATTAGCTTAAATCACCTAAGCGATATTCTTGCCGCCATGTTTGTTTACGAATTGCTTGCTCAGAGGAATTTGCGGTTAACTGAATACAGGCGAACAATACAAGTAATTTATGTCCATGGGAATTTATATAAAAACAAAAAAAAATTTTTTTTAAAGGAATCGGCCTTCTTTGTGTGTTTTTTTTCTAATAGGAAAACTGGCGGATCGCGGTCACAGAGTTCGTCATGCTACGAACTGGTCTCGGGGCGGTCTCGCGTTCTATCGCGGTGACGGACTTAGGCGCGTGGTCAAAACGTACGATCGGCTTCGCTCGGGAAATTCCGTGATCAATAAGACGCACGCCGCCCCTATACGGATAACGAAGCGCATTCCCAGCGATATTTCTCCTGCGACATCAGTTCGATCTGCTCGCCGCTGGTTAAGAAGACAATTAGACAAGGTACATGTTTGATCAGGAAATATGAAGTGAAGGGCTGGGACAGTGGTAACTGGCCAATCCCTGCCATCGTCTGTAGCGCTGTCCGTTTTCTTTGATTGACTTTCGGTGCTTCGAAACCAAAGAGTCGGGTAAGAAAGGAAAACAGACTGTCGAAAGTGAAACAAACTGTTAGTAGATTTTAAAACAGCGTTAAATGCTTAACCATTTATTTTCATGTAAAAAAAAAAAGACTCAACAGAAGAAACGGGTGGAGAGGGAGACAGTTCATAAAATCAGACAGGAGCTGAAGAACGGGGTTCCCTGAGACAGTTTCTTAACTGAACATAAACCCATTAGTAAGAAAATAGATGTGGTTTCCTTAAGCGGTTCACCATATAGCTTCTCTTAAGTTCTATTCGCAGTTTCGGCTTGACAGGCAACATCGAGCCAACAACGAAGCCATCCAGCGGCAGTCACACTTCAAGCTTTTGTCTGATAGTGGGCATCGGCAGTAGCGCGACACTTGCGGCAGGCAGCAGCAATAGCTTATGAGTTTCTGTGACTACGCAAACAGGGAACCCTCGAAGACACGCCCCACCACCGCTGCCAGCTAGGATAATTTTGGGTTTCATTTTGGTTTTAGCGAGGGTGGCTAATTGTTGGGCATGCTTTTCGTTACCGCACCTTACCACGCGACATTTCAGATTCCGTATGAGCATCATCAACATCTCTCTCTCTCTCTCTCTCTCTCTTCTTTCTCTTCTCTTCTCTCTCTCTCTCTCTCTCTCTCCATCTCTCTCTCTCCATCTCCTCTCTCTCTCCTCTCTCTCTCCTCCTCTCCTCTCTCTCTCGCTCTCTCTCTCTCTCGCTCTCTCTCTCTCTCTCTCTCTCTCTCATCTCTCTCTCCATCTCCATCTCTCCTCTCTTCATTTATCTCTCTCTTCATCTCTCTCTCCATCTCCATCTCTCTCTCTTCATCTCTCTCCCTTCATCTCCATCTCTCTCTCCATCTCTCTCCCATCTCTCTCTCTCTCTACCTCTCTCTCATCGTCCCCTCTTTTCTCTACACAATCCTCACGCGCACGCACAATAGCATAAAACCAGATTTTAAAATTAGAATAGTTAACAGACTAACTGACCTCTTTGCTACCCCCGAAGATAAATCGTTGATTGGCGAATTTACCAACATCACTGGTTGAATTGTTGTTAATGCTGTTATAGATGAAGAGACAGATAAGTCTATAAAAAATGTGAATCCTATTGAAATTTGCGATCTGTTGTAATAAAATCTAATAGATGATCTTCATCAATAAAAAACAAGCATCTTTAGTAACAAAACAGGCTAATTATTTATTTTCCTTAGGATTTGGAATAATTATTAACTACCTTCTTTCTACATATATTTTCCCAGCTGTATAGTGGTTAGACAAATCCGATCTGGAATTCCCTTATCTTGTCCCCGCATCCCCTGTTTGAGATATCATTATTTTATTGAAAACTTTGTTTCAAATCCCATACAGTCGCAAAGTTTCGGTTAATTGCTTATATATTTTTTCTAATTTTCAAATTTAAACCGTTTCCGCTCCGGACCAAATTTTCAAAATTATTTATAATTTGTCGCACTTTGTCAGAAATAAATAAAAAAAACAACAGGAAGTCAACCTCTTTTTGAAAAGTCGATCCCCCTAATCACCGTATAGTGTTGGTGGCTGTTTCTGTTTTACCCAGCGCAAAAATTCTTGGACGAAAGGAGTGGAGAGAAGAAATCGGGGACAGCTAAACAAAGAGAAAGGCATCAGAAAGAAGAGACAGAGACGGGCAGACGGATGGAGAGAGATACAGAATTAGACAAAAGAAAAGATGGGAAACAAAAGACAATTAGAGAGAGAGAGAGAGAGATAGAGAGAGAGAGAGAGAGAGAGAGAGAGAGAGAGAGAGGAGAGAGACAGACAGACAGAGAGAGAGAGAGAGAGAGATAAGAGAGAGAGAGGAGTGAGAGAGAGAGAGAGATAAGAGAGAGATATAGAGAGAGAGATAGAGAGAGGAGAGAGAGACAGACAGATCGGATAGAGAGAAAGTATAGCGCTCGAGAGCCGCGCTCGCTGTGGGTTTTCCTCCAGTTCTCATACACCCCCCCCGAAGATATTATAACAAGTCCCAATTCCCGGACCTCCACGTACAAGACAAAGTCCATTCGTTGTTTAAATAAATAAATTTGAAGAGAAGACGATTCCATGTACTGCTGCCTACTTATCGATGATCTACTCTTCCCAAGGGCCGATGTGACCGATAGCAGGACGCCGACAGACTGGAGCAGGCAAGGCGAACCTGGTGAGAAGGGCCACACCCACCCTCTCTCCCTTCACAAATGCCCGCGTGTCTTCTCAAAGTCACGTCTCGAGTACTTTGTTCAGCGATTATTAGCATAAACAACGCTAGCCGCCTGGATGGATTAATCTGACGAGGACAAGAACCCTGGAAGCAAAGTTTCCAGATCAGATCGCTGAGCGCCTATCTGAAGGATATCGACAGGGTATTTATTAGATTCTTAAAGCTAATGCGGAGAGCCGGCGAACCGTGATCCTATGAAATTGGCTATTCTGCTCGTTGAACAAGGAATCGTTTTCTCTGATAGGCTGCAGAAACTAGCAGAGCAAGGGGAAGGATCAAAACAGTAAACCTGAGGGACAGTGAAACTGCGGGATTGTTTCCTTTTAATTCTCCTCTCCGGGCCGATTTCGTGTCATTAACAACATCGTTTCATCTTCGCCAAAAATTTATTATTATGTTTTGGTGGGAACCCGGACTAATTTCAATGATTCGAGTGCTGCCATCGATCGATGCTCTCTCTCTCTCTCTCTCTCTCTCTCTTATCTCTCTCTCTCTCTCTTCTCCCCCCGACAACCAAAAACACGGAATTTCCTTTTTCTTTTTCCGCCGAGAAACGACTGCTTTCTTAAAACCGAGCTGCCATTACGACGGGCAAGGAACCCAGTCATAAATTGGGAGTGACCCGCCCCCTTCCCCCATGCATGTCTGAGCTTACCGACTGGGATTCTCCTCTGCGACGAGACGGCCGAGCTCAGCATCAGAGCAGCCAGCAGCCACCTCGCATCTCCGCCAGCGCGTGCCATCGTTTCATCGGTAGTTTAGGGTTAGGCAGGCTTCTCGCTCGTTCTGTCCCCGCCTGCTCCGCCGAACGACTTCTCTGTCTCCTCCCCCTTCCTTCGCTGGCTCGCCGAATCAATTTTCGGCGATCGAGGTCTTCTCCGACTGTCCGCGCGCGCATGCGCCGCCAGGCAACACTCTCTCTCTCTCCGATGAACACCCGCCGAGGACCCGATTATCGACAGGCGGCGCTGTTTTTCGCTAGATCACGCGCGACCGGTGACGGATGCGAGTTCCGACACCCCGGTCTACGGGGATTAGAACAACAACAACGGCGCTTTATCATACATACACAAACATCGATGAGAACTAGTGCCCACGTGGTAAAGTCGCAGGCGTGAATAAAGGCAGAGTTAGACTGGCCCCAGTAAGTCAATCATGTCCTCGACAGAAGCCGGCCCCGGGGGGAGGGGCAGCTGCGATTAATGCGTGGAGGTGTTAATTGGAAAGGTGACTTCAGAGGATTGACTGTTCAGTGGAGAGATGATCCGAGCAGCAGTTATCTCACATTTTAGGATACCAATGGTACTGCTTTTAATTTTGAAAAACACGTGATCTAATATCGTCATTTGAGAAAACCGACAACTAAAATAGGTAATTAAATTAAAATCAGCCACCGCAAGCAACGAAAGTGGTAGTAAATTAAAGAATTATGTATTATTATTATTATTATTATTAATATTATTATTATTATTATTATTATTATTAAGAGCGAGAGACACAGCGAGGGGAGACTTCGTCACTCAGATGTCTCACCATTAAACCGTTTGGTCCATATTTGTACAGGGCGTTAGAAAGTATTAGGGCGTGAAAAGATAATAATAACGGTAATAAATTAAATAATTAACAGAAGGTACCAGTGGTGTCCATTTGTTCAGATCAAGCGCGTGCGGGTTAGGTGGGTAAGAGACATTTTTAATTGATGAAAGAGAAAGGATAGACGGTTTCGGTGCATTGCTGGCGAGGAGTTGGGAGAGGATGACATGGGGTCTGGCTGATAACCGATGTCGTGCTGCTGTCGAAACTGAACGTGGCGAAGTGCACTCAATGAAATCAAATAAATGACAGATTACACGGTCTTCAATGGAAAAATTGTCCGAAAACTAACAGCTGGTTCTTATAGATTTTTGGGTGCTGTCATCAGTAAAAATAGTTTAAAAATTCCATCACGTACCATTTTCCCACAAACTCAAATTTTCGACTTCAGTATCTCCAGAATCACTGTATTAAGCTTCTAAACAAAGAATTAGACTTGGGTCTTCCTAAAGATGCAACGGAACTGTTAGGCTCAGGATAGGAAAAGAATGGGAAAAGCATGTTCACCCCTGGTACCTCTTTCTCTTGGTTTAGAAATAGAGAAAAATATGTGATTCCATACTTTTCTAAAGAAGGTGACTTGGTCTATGTAGCGATGTCACTGGACTGATGGAGAGGTATAACATACAGTATGACGTGAACGAGTGGAGGTTCTTTATTGACTCGTCAAAAAGAAGCCTCAAAGCAGTGCTTCTCTCCACAATGGCAGCAAGTACGCTTCAGTACCAGTAGGGCATCCTGTGTATCTGAAAGAAAGCTACGAGAATTTAGCCTTAATTCTCACCGAACTGAAATACAAGGATCATGGATGGACGATATGCGGCGATCTAAAAGTAATTTCCATGCTTCTTGGACAGCATGGAGGATAGACCAAATACCCCTGCTTCTTGTGTGAATGGGACAGCCGGGATAGGGGCCAACACTGGATCAAAAAGGAGTGGCCGTGTAGGGTAGAGTTAGAACCTGGAAGCAAAAATGTAGTAGGGGAAAGTTTGGTTGATCCAAGGAAGTCCTCAGCTCTCCACTTCATATCAAGCTTGGACTGATGAAACAATTTGTAAAGGCTCTGTCAAAAGAGAGAGTGTGTTTTAAATACCTGTGCAACAAGTTTCCTGGACTGTCAGAAGTAAAAGTGAAAGGTTTTTCGTCGGTCCAGATATTCGGAAACTTCTGGAAGATGATCGTGATGTGTTTGAAACAAAAATGGAAACAGTTGAAAAAGAGGCCTGGAAAGCTTTCAAAGAAGTTGTACAGAAATTTCTTTGGAACTATGAGGACCCTAACTTTAGGTATATTATGGAAAACATGCTGATGAAATTTAAATGAGTTGGGTTGTTCGATGAGCTTGAAGGTGCACTTCCTGAATTCTCATTTAGACTACATCCCTGAAAATCTTGGTGCTGTTAGTGAAGAGCAGGGGGAAGATTTCATCAAGATATCGAGGAGATGGAACGTAGATACCTGGGTAGGCGGAATGTCAACGTGATTGCGGACTACTGTTGGCTGCTGCTGCACAGAGAAGAGCCGCAAGCTGCCTACTAGAGAAAAGTACCAAAAGGAGCTTTGAGGGAAAACGGAAAAGAAAAGTCAGCATAAGGACTTGTAAGGTGAGTAAGTGTTGAGAACGGTTTTCGGACATAATTTTGTAAATGAAACTATTTTTAAATTTTTTTTGCAAATAAATGTTTCACCAGAATACGGATTAATGATCTCTTTTCCCATATTTATTCATTGGGCACGTTTGCCTTTCGCTAGATACGAAGAGAAAAACACGCGGTCATATTATGAAGTCAGCACACCAAGCAACATCAGGAATCAGTTATAACATTGCAGGCACAATTTTCAATGACAGGCCTGTGTAATTAGTACTTAGTGGCGCTGAGTGAAGGAGAAAGAAAGGGAAAGCATGAACACGCAGAAATGCAATTTTGGTGTCAGAGAGGGGGACACATTGAGGCGTCGCTTAGTTTTGCCCCTTTGGAAGGCTCAGAGAGGGGGACACATTGAGGCGTCGCTTAGTTTTGCCCCTTTGGAAGGCTCAGAGAGGGGGACACATTGAGGCGTCGCTTAGTTTTGCCCCTTTGGAAGGCTCAGAGAGGGGGACACATTGAGGCGTCGCTTAGTTTTGCCCCTTTGGAAGGCTCAGAGAGGGGGACACATGAGGCGTCGCTTAGTTTTGCCCCTTTGGAAGGCTCAGAGAGGGGGACACATTGAGGCGTCGCTTAGTTTTGCCCCTTTGGAAGGCTCAGAGAGGGGGACACATTGAGGCGTCGCTTAGTTTTGCCCCTTTGGAAGGCTCAGAGAGGGGGACACATTGAGGCGTCGCTTAGTTTTGCCCTTTTGGAAGGCTCAGAGAGGGGGACACATTGAGGGATCGCTTAGTTTTGCCCTTTTGGAAGGGTCAGAGAAGGGGAAAGGAGAGATGGTTTGGTTTACTTTGAGACCGTCTATAAACCATCGCCAACTTAGTTATAAACGATGAGACAGAAAATGGCTAATAGCGACAAAATGATATCCAGAGTTTGTGGGGGGAACCAAGGAGCCCAGGTAATAAGTCTTAAGTTTGTTGAAGAGCGCACTGGGGTTTCGCTGATACTAGCGGCTGTACTTGAAAGCTTGGCTTCCCCAAAGCTGACGAGAACCGGCGACAGGCCAGAGACCACGAGAGAGTCTTTGAGCGCAATCGCACCCACGTTCGAAGAAACGATACCGCCGTTTCGCGGGCTGAGCGGACGACCGCACCAGGTAGACGACGTTCCTTGTTTATGCAGACGGATTCTCCAGAGCCCGGTAACCTACAGCACAAAGCCGAAAGACCAGGTTGCGAAAGCTATTCGGTCAGGAAGTCGCCTCTCGTCGACCAAGGTGTGCTCCGATGAGGCGCCCAACTGTACGGGCTGTATTAGCGGACTTTAAACCTGCCATTTCGGAAGAGAGGAGCGATGAGAGGAAGCAGATCATTTTGAGTTGAATGAGGAGACACCGTCTGGAGGCGGAATGACATACAACACGCGGCGCCGTGGTACAAGCCAGGCGAAAAGGACAACCTTCTACTCCCATAGAATCGACCAACCGAGAGACAAAGATGCAATCTGTCGAGTACAAGCCTCATGAGTTGGAGTTATACTTCGTGCAACGACAGGTCCAACCGCAACCGACCACTGTTCAGACAACTAATAGCTATGCCGGAAGTGATGAAAAAAGCATGACCATCGGACCTTTTCTGGGGTTTGGTTGACCCGAACTACAAGATAGGGAAAAGTCAGTTTCAGACTGCAGGGTGGATAACTGAAACTAGGAATACTTCGTCGTAGAGGAATTTCACAGCGGGGCACATGGTTCCTGACAACCCGTGTATTAAAGAGAACGCCACGGTTTAGCATGTGCCACGCGTATCTTAGACAGCTACGTCAACATACCCAGTTATAACATTTGACCCTGAAGTTTCCAAGAAAGCTGAGATTCCTTCGAGCTACGAAAGATAGCCGCTCCGATCCGCGCCTGTCACGTGTTCAAGAGTTTCGCCATTTCCTGTTCAGAGCAAACCATTACCAGGTATGATCGGTGCTTGTCTGCCTACTTTTTAACACCTGTCAACCGGTGTCACATCCTCCTGCAAGTGAAAAGCAATTTACTGAGAATCTGCTGGTTCTCTGTATCCAAATCAGATAAACTAGCATCAAAGAACCCTATTGGATTAGCATTTAAGCAAAATACCAATCCCCATGCGAAATATTTTTTGGACAGCTGCCTATTCTCTTTGAAGAGGAGGACGTGTTCTGCAGAAGAAAATGTTGTATCCACTAGGCCTGGTTCCATGGCTGTTAGCTATACCAGACGGTCTTCTAGTGAAGACGGGCAGAGTCAAACTTTCGTCAGCTCGAGGATAACACTGCGCTTGTTGATCATCTTGACCTTGATGATTTAATTACATGGATTGTTGACGAGAATACGCTACTGCAGTCACTCGCTGCTTTGTCTCAGACGTTTGGAGACTTAGCTGAGAAACTCCTCGGTGTTCTGCTCAAGGTGAAGAGATTGGAGTTTGTCACCGATACATTAAAAAAAAAATAATAATTAATTAAGTCGCCTGAAAAAGACAACGAAGATCTTCGGATATATGCCGGGTAAAAGATTTATCAACGAAGCTGTCAACAAAGATGGAAGTTTATCCTCGCGAATAGTAGCGAGACTAAATTGATGAAGTTTCTGTCAGAATGGCAAAAGAAAACTGTGCCATATAACTCTGGGGTTGTCAAATTTCTGTCTACGGGGGCTGTCACGACGGGATAACAGCGCAATGAGCTCTTTCTCAATATAAACGACGCGCAGTTTGAAAGCTTTCTCGTCTCAGAAAGAAGCCGACGCACGAATCTTTTTGCACCGTTTCCATGTGGCTGCATCATCTACAACTGGCCTCATTGTCCGATGGCCCGACATTGGTGCGTTCACGTTGCTTCTCTATTAAGGTAACCAACTACAGCACAATGTGTACTTTGGCAGGAGTAGCAAACAGAAAACAACTATTAGACATAAAGTGTATCACCAGTAAAATATTTCGGGGATGGGTACGGTAAGGGTCGTATTGCGTCTTTTCTTGGTGTGACTCAACCAGTGCCTACTACATTCTCAGAGGAAAGATAACAACCTAGCAGGACTTGAAAAATCATCCTGTGTTCTTAGATGTTTTCGGAATTATATTGGTGTAATGGTGAAGGGAGGTGTTAGCTGGCCGTGTATTATTGGAGATGTTAATGTGAAGTGTCCAGTTTATTAATGAAGGGCATGTGTTCCAAACCTCGTTGTTAGATGTGTGCTAAGTAACCCGGCGTGTGTTACTGAAGGAACCGTTGGTGTAAACATGGGCGTGTTTAGTTCTTTTGTAAGCTGCAAGTTACGCACAAGTTAATACGGTGAGCATCTAAGACAGAGTAATACCCGGAAACGTTTTTCAAAGCGTGTCCTCTCATTTTTAAAGAAGGAAGCCTATGTCAAATAAGCACATTCATGTATTACGATCTATCGACAGGTCTGATATCATTAACGTAAATAAATGTATTCTGAAACACCAGAAGTTTAGTCTAAACATGTATCATGCCAAAAAACTTTTAAAAAAGCCGAAGTTACGAATATCAGGAAGGACTCCGGTTTTCTGTCTCACCTAAAGCTGGAGGCTAATAATACAGATTTCCTCTCTCTTTGCCAAAGTCGGAAGTGCCGGGTCGTCTCGTGGCACAAAATATGCAACGCTCTCTGGCGGATATTGCAGCACTACGATTCCACACCAGGGATGTCTCTAACTTAGTGAACTTTTTATCCGTTTTGATAATGGCGAATGTTACTACAACAGTTGTCATTGTCAAAAATGTGGTCGATGCTTTGCTCCATCCTATGGATCTGGTCGGAGAAATAATGGAGTAACAAACTGTTAATTTTCAAAACGCCACTGATTCAGTATCTGCTGTTTTTACAAATAACGACATGTCAGAGTTTTTCCGCCTGAATAATTTCATACGCATGACTTAACACATGCATAAAATTAGTAGCTTAAAAGACGGCAATAAATAAATACTTTTATTCTAATTCTGTTACAGAGAAAGATCTTGTTAATGGTAGACTGCATTCAGGAAAGTTATAGTATACGATATATTAAAATTATTTAATAATTTATCACCGGTTTAAGCTAATTTACTTTGACGACTGGTGGTTCCAGCATAAATAAGTATCCTTTGATTAAATATTTAATGCATCTCGTATCAAGGATGTCTTCGAGTGAGGACGGAAGTTGGTTAACGAGCATACATCGAGAAGCTTCTGTCGGAGTTCGTTGGTGATAAATTACAAATTAACGCTGCATACTGCAGAACATACAAAAATGGTAGACGATGACAGAGTTGCTGTTTCAGCCTTATTCATTTATTTGAAAACAAGACAAGTTTGCACCCATAATTACTGTTGATAAAGCACAATTGCTTGATAATTGAATTAACTTTCCATTGGTTGCACGGTGAGAAATTGGCAAGATAGCGTACTTTCTTAAGGGGCTCCAAAACAAAGGGTTGAAATAAGGAAATATCTTTGCACGAGAAAACTACTTGGGTTATTACGGTGACGTCTGTATGACGGTTACTTGGTTCTGTAGCCACGTTATATACTGCACACGCGAGATGCTGCTGGTTTAATTTGTCTCTTAATGTGTGAAGATGGTTTCATCCACACGGAAAATAGACACGTCTGGGCCTCGAGCACTTTCTGCGTTCTCAAGAAAAACCAATTTATGTTTTCAAAGGAACTCAAATTGTCGGATGCACTTTTGTCACCTCCCTCTTAACAAACAGGGTAGCTATGCGCCTTGCTGCTATATAACCAGAGAAGAGAGACGTTTGAGGGAAAACGGTCGGCTGATAACCGGAAAAAAAACCCACCGGAGCAAATTGACGCTTGTGTGTGTGTGAGGAGGGGTCGTTTTAAAGCCGCCGGTTTGAAATGCTAACTAATGAAACAGTGGATGAGTGACTATACACAAGATAGCAATAAATAATTAGATAAAAAGCTGTTTTGTTCTTTTCTAAAAGTGAAATACGTCAGCCGATAATGAACTACTTTTAAGCGTTTTGACTACTGAAATACCTAAGACATAAAATATATATTATCAGAGATTATGAGAATAGAATGATTTAATCATAAAATGATCTACGAGAGGCCCGTGATTTTTATTTGGGGTGGGCGCGCGCGTATTATACTGGAAACAAAAGCCTGTTTTATTTGTTTACCATACAGATAACAGATTATTTTCATCGTCATTAAATTGTCAAGAGCGTTTCAAAGATTTCTCGTAGTTATATAACAGCCGTAGCACAAATTCTCTAGTAGCACTAGATGCATTTTCTTCCCTTTAAATGTGGCGGTTCATTATTCCATAACATTAAAAAAACATTATATTAAAATAAAAGCTTGTGTATCTTACTAATCGGAAGGACCTCCATAGATACTATTACGGCGATTCTATTTCAGCTGGTTTCATTTGAATCTCCTTAGTACAAGTCTTAAGCTTTGGAATTTACATGAAAAAAAGTCTTGTATTTATTTATATTTCTGGTTCTCTTAGAACGTGCGGTTGTGGTAGCTTCTATCTATCATCTCACGACGTCTTGTGCTCTTTTCCAAATCGGTTCATCAGTTCAGACAGACGCAATACTGTTTACTGAAAACGATGGTTTAGATTCGTGCTAACGACAATGTGTATTCTTCTTAGAGGAGATAATCTCTCAGTAGGTGTTAAGGCGTTAAGCCTTATCTGAATGAACCATTGCATAGTAATGTCTCTGAAATATTTTCAGTTTGAACATTTTTTACTTGTAGAATCTCTTTTAATGCTTCAGTTGTGTTCTACTATATAAAAGGAATAATAATATACTCAAGACGACAAAGTAAATATACAACAGCACAAAAGTAAATTTAATGCTCATAAATCCAAAAATTTTAGTCTATCGAATAAATAACATATCTTGAAGGCATCGTTCCACTATTTGGATCTTACCGATTTTCTTTAATATCGTATCATTTTAGTTTGATGCTATGGCGTCACGAACCGCTGCATTTAGAGAAAAGAAAAACATATTTGGTACTGATAAAGATTTTGTTCTACAGCCGTTACTTTACTTCGAAAAGATGCTGATGGGTCTGTAATACGATGTTGCGATAGCGAAGACGATGCCTTTAGGTCATTTCAAACAAGTCGATAGGTACTGACATCATGGGGTCTGGAAGTGATGGAAGCCTGCCGTCCACGTCGTGTGTGTGGTGTGTGTGTGTGGTGTATGCATAGAAAAAAGAGGAGAGAGTTCTTCTATTCGAACGTAACTTCCTGGACCACGACGCTGTGAAGAATAAAAAAAATATAAGCAGGTGCTAAATCTCGTGTTCCGCTGAGTTGTAGAATACGGTTTTAGAACGACTGGCTGACTGCAAAATTTAGAAATGACAACCCACACCATGACGCTGCGTTTCCTAACATAAACGGTCAGCAAGTCGTGCTCAGTATACTTGACGGAAGCCTCTCCCAGTGGATGGACGCAGTCTGGCTTGGCATCTATCCACGAGCCACCGTAGTATTCTGCCAGAAGGTATTTGCAGTTCCAGAAGCTTCAGGGTCATAGCCAACGTAGTGGTACATCGCAGCACTTACCAAGCATTGGCAAAGAGGGGCCGGAGCTTCGAAATAGCATCGGTTTTATAGAAACTTCACACTTTCGCCTCACAAAAATCTATAGTTGGTTCTTGGCAACAAATTCACTTGATGCAAATAAAAAAACATAAATCATAAAAATAAACGAAGAAAGAATTTTTTTTCCCCTTTTTTTGTGATGATGGTTTGAATTTCTGCGTAGTCGACGAGGTAATTGCATTTGGTTGTAGTGGTGTGAAAAGCTCTTAACACGTAACTGAAAATATATAATAAAACGCGTTATGCCATGTTTATTCGAGAGAGTTTTGAATTATTAAGTGTCTGAGTATATCTTGTGAAATAGGAGGGAACCAAGCGCAGAGACATACCCACAGCGTGCGTGCACTAACAGAGTGGTCTCTTACAAAGGAATCACGCACTCGTTCTCACAAGAGGAAACGCAAGCACTTGTACTGGGGCAACATGAGAAATATTATACAAAAACAGTACATTGAACACAAGTTTATTTAGTAGTGAATGTAAAACAAGAAGTAAATAAATGGACACTCGGATACGCTACATCCCCAATTTTTTGTTTTTCCCGAGTATCATCGGAAGCTCACTGAAAACTTCTTTTATAAAAAAAAAAACAACATATTATCAAACTTCGAGTGGAAAGGTTCCTTAATGCAGCCAACGAATAAAAGGTTTAAATGAGTAATAACGATTTTGCGTTATTTGATGTTTTAGAGCCTCGAAATTTATTCTAGAGTAACAACTTTGGGATGCAAATACAGAGCTAAGCAACAGTTGCTGTAGATACCCTGCGCTAGGATGCCGCGGAATGTCGAATTGAAGACTTCCAACTTTGTCGACACTTTTAACGAGTTTCACATTACTAAATTGCATATTTGCTTTTAGACTATATTTGACTTTATGTGAAACGAGTTAACAAAGATCGACTAATGCCACACGTGTCAACACACAGAGAATGGACAGAAATTAGTAAAAGAACCACTCGGAGCTTGTTTTATTGGCGTAACATTTCTTAGAATTGCGCGTAGGCCTACGGGGTTCGTATTCTATCACTCCGTCACCGCCATTGTTCAGTTAATTTCTGTAATTTGCTTCATTAAAACCCGTTGCCTGCTCTACTGGAGAGTGGGGGAGCTCCTTATTTCCGACCACCCGGTGTACTTACAGCCCGGTGCTGAGCTGGCTTGTTGAAACAGAAGTTTAAAACCGCAGGGGGCCGCTTTTCGATTAAGTCGCGTTTACGTTCGTCGTGAGCACTCACAGGAGGCAGGACAGGACGAATTACTAATAATCTGCTTTGATCTCGCGAAATTATAGATATAAATCAGCTGCTGCTTGGTAGCTAAAGCGTTACAGCTGCGCAAGTGATTTCGGTTTTGTTTTAAACAAATTTTAATTAAATTATTCCTGTTAGCAGAAGCCGGACCGAATCTTGCTTTTTTAAAATAAAATAATAATAATAAATGGTTAATACGCAAATTTAATAATAATAAAAAATAGATTACTACAATGGCAGGTGGTTTTTTTGTAAAATTTGGTTGGTATCAATAAATCAATCAATTAACAAAAGCTATTCTTCCTGCTCTACGGACCGCTCATCAATGTTTCATCGCTTGAGCCGTTCTCGCTGAACAGTGGGATTTCCAGCCTAGCGCGAACTGCCTGTTTTTCTGATTTCCTTCACCTTACGATGGTTTCCCTGCCGTTTCCGTCTCTGAAATACACCGCGGAAGTCAAGTCAGTCCCCACGCTTCCGTTTTTTTTTTTTTTTCTGCGAGTCTTCTTTTCCTTTCTCCAGAGATCGGATGGCCAGAGGTACTGATGCGATTTAATGAACCAGGTCGAATTGGCAAAGCCTGGCGTTTGTCATATAGTAGTAGCGGCGGTCGGAAATCCTATGGTTCCGTGTTTAGAGTCATAGTGGCATTCGGTCAAGCGGCAGTGAGTGAAGTCAGTCTTGGTCCCTCTCGTGTTCTATACAACAAAGCAAAGAATGTCATGGAAATAAACAAAGTCTCATCCTGTCTCACGACTGATATTTTACGCCTGGATGGAACAATCGACACCTGCTCACGTCAGCCTGCCATCGTTTCTTTGGATTATGTAGTGTGAAACTTAAAAAGAGCTCGATTCCAAAAGAGAATAAGAAGCATCAGTCGACAGGTCACATTTTACCCCCTGATTTCGCTCACGGTCGGTCAGACCCCAATAACAAGGCAGTTCAACCAAGAAAAACTCTATTCCAAGTTAAACAATGCGTCATTTTATTTGACCAACATATCTCAAGGCGTGAATAGGGACATAAAGGCTCAATGGTACATTTTCTAGCCGCCGAGGTATGAAACCTGTTTCGCAGTTCCTCTTATCGAACGAGTATTTATTCCATTTGGAGAAGGCGGCTTGCCAGGGATACTAAAATCATTGCGTTCTCTCCGTGTCAGTTTTAACGCCAGAATTCCGGGGAAATTTCACTTTCTTCTATACGCGAGATATTGGAAGCAATTTCGGACATTTTTGGCAGCCTCACAGACGGCACCACTGCGCCTGGGATAAACGTGACAATTGTTCAACACTAAAAATAAAAGATTACTTGCATTTGAACTTTTCATATACATATATGCGTGCTGAGTTTTAATGATCATTTACGGGAGGGCATAGAAAACAGAGGTTCAGGGTCTGTTTAGACTGTTCATTTATCTATTTATTATTTGCTGTTGGATTTTACTGTTTTAACTGAAGCAGGCATCCGTTCTCTTCTCTCTCTCTCCTCTCTCTCTTCCCTCCCTCCTCTTCAAATCTCTCCTCTCCTCTCCTCCTCTCTTCATTCCTCTCTCTCTTCTTTCCTCCTCACTCTCTCTCTCTCTCTCTCCTCTCTCCCTCTAAAAATCCCTCTCTCTCTCTCTCTCTTTTCTTCCTTCCTCTTTCCTTCTCTCTCCTCTCTCCTCTCTCTCCTCTCCTCTCTCTCTCTCTCTCCCGATCTCTCAATTCCTCCAGCTCTCCATCTCACTCCTCTTCCATCTCTCCTCTCTCTCCTCGCCAAATCTCTCTCGAGGTAAAGTCCTTCCTCTCTCTCTCTACTCCTCTCTCTCTCTCTCTCTCTCTCTCCTCTCTCTCCCTCCCTCTGTCCTCCTCTTATCATTCATCTACTCGGCTCTCTCTCTCATCTCTCTCTCTCTCCCTCTCTCTCTCCCTCTCTCTCCGCTCCTCTCTCCCTCTCTCTCTCTCTCTCACTACTCTCTCGCATCTCTCTCTTCTCTGTTTACGCGGAACACGATCTATCATCAGGTCCTGTACAGAACAAGACACACCCTGCTTTGACCTTATTATGAGACCGCCTAAGTTCTCTTCGAGACTACTAAAGTACCTGGGAAAAAAAAAATCAATGGCAGAACAATGTTCGCCAAGCAGTAGATATTGTGTTCGGACATTTTGTATATTGTCTTAGGTGGTAAACGGAGTTCTTCGATCAATAGACTATTACTCTGCAATACCTCCGCTTGCAGCTAGCCCGGTGGACCTGCAAAGACCACGTTGGCATCCCTGGGACGGGGATTGATGTCAGGGGGGGGTCAGGCCGGGGTATTTTAATAATAAACCTCACACCAAAAAATTATTATTATTATTATAATTATTAGTAATTATTTTTCTTTACAAAATAAAGTCGTCCCGAATAACTCTTTCGGGGATCTTAAACGGAAGATCTTTCTCCTGGCACTTGAGCTCTGCAAAAACGACCTAAAAACTACGTCTCTCTCAGGTGTCGGCGAGTTTCTTTGGAACAGCAGAACGTTAATAGATGTTACTCCAGTCCCCCACACTCAAGCCCGCCAGAC